>PVHP010013617.1:0-40581 GCA_004024765.1 Zapus hudsonius
GATCGATGCATTGATAATACAATGATAAATTTGACCTGATCCAAAACAACTTCCTTTGTTCCTATCAATTTTCACTTCTCAAGGAGAAGCTGCTACCTCTGTGACATGTTGCAGGCTGTTTCTAGTCTTGCGTCTTGAAACAAGGAGGGATGGTGAGAAGACCTGAGGCAGTTGACTGCCCTACAGTTCATTGGAGATGCAACCATTCCTAGAGCTTGAAAAGACAAGTTAGTCACTTAAGATAGAAAACCAAGAGTCTTCCATTTGATAAAAATTTTTAAAAAAGAGTACTAAAGATGTTTGAGTTGCTATGAAGGGTAGAACTGGGAGCAATACAAGGAATTTTAATGTTTCTAAGCTGTGCTTAAAGGTCTCCTTCCAATTTTCAAGGTCATGGATTTTCCAAATAACCACCTTAAAATGCTCTTGGATGATTTCATAAACCTTTCAAGTTAGTGAGTTTATAACATAGAACAGTTTAAATCTGACTTTTGGATGAAATTAGGAAGGAGTTATCTTGGCCTATGCTGTAAGAAATTAGATGACCATCTATCTATAACCTGATTGTATAGTTTAGGATATTTGTTTCTGCAGGCCTTCCCTTTAGCTTCTTTAGGGGTTCAAGAATAGCTACCCATAACTACAGTCTTGAACTCAGCTGTTTTTTCCATGATGAGGTTCACTCAGTTCTCTATTGGTTTGCCATGAATAGGTATTTCATTTCCAGTGAATACAGGTGATAATAAAATTGGACTCTTAGCCACTGTTTTCTGCAAAGTGAAAGATCCTATTCCCGAAGACTAGCTAATTTCCATTCCCTCCCCTACCCCAAATGAACCAAGCCAGAACACCAATTCTAGTTTTCTTCCATGATGATGTGTTATGAGAAACAGCTCCCAGAACAAATTTCCATGCCACTCTGGAAAAGGCTTTAGTGGCTAGCAAAGAAACTAGTTCTGAATGATTCAAGCAACAAATAAATGTTTCTGAAAGGCTGGTGAGGGATTCTGAGACTTACTGGGGATGCTGAAGAAGCATATGGAGAACACTTGGAAAACCAGAGTGTGCACTAAAGTGTGTGATATAGAGTGTAATGTCTGCCACTGTCCCCAATCACATGAAAAAGAACTTACTTGCTCAGTGCAAGCCTTGAGTTAGAATGCTGTGGCCTCTGTTGTCATCACAACTAGATGTTGCTAGCTTATATTTTCAGCTTCAGATTCAAAGTATTTTCAATTAGTCTGGCCTAGGCTCTATGGCTTTCTATGCACCCCCTTATTTGTTATTGACACAGAGATGCTACCAATGCAAAAAAATCCAGTTATTACTTGTTACACAGGAAACAGATTCCATTTCACCTATCAGTGTAAAATAGGTCATTTTGTAAGTGTCAGCAGAGAAGATGCCAACCTTCCTCTGTTCATCATTCCTCAGTCACTGCCCTAGCTACAGTGTTCAAATTCTTTCTGCCCTGGGACAATCCTATTTATTTATCCTCTTACAACCATTTTGGGGAATATTCTTTCTCAGATCATTGCATAGGTAACTTCTACTTAACCAACAGGAGTCCATTAAGTGCCATTTCCATATATACAAATATACTATCTAAAAGGTAGTTAGTGTCTTTTCTCAGCTCCATCAATCACACTAAATTAAACCATTACTCCAATTCCTATCTTTCTGTTACTTGTCAAAATAAAAATTGATATAAAATGGCAAAATTTCAAGATGATCTCATTCAGAAGGGATCTCCTCTGTCATAAAATTAAAGACCTCAGCTGTTGCCTTATTTGTAATGTTTGCACCACACAATTCTCAGCATCCAGAATAATGATAGGTACATACACCATCGTTCAATTTATACTTGGGGAGTAAGAAAATCCATCAAGATCCAGGTTTGGAGTGTACAAAGGTCCTGGTGGAATCAGAGACCTGCCAGACTAGGATTGGGATGTAAGACCTCCCATAATACGGGTGTGTATTATTATTGGCTTGCATTCCTCTCAACAGAGGGCTCAGCATGAGATGTCTACTCCTGAGTTCTACCTCAATCTAAATAATGCATGATTGTGAAACACTCTGGAAACATAAAAGACCATGTCAATTTCAAGCCTGACTCTCAATGCCTGTGGATTTTTCTTCAGACTCCATTTTCTGGCCAATCAGACGCATCCCATGTGATGGAGATCCCACTGAGTAAAGCATCATTGTAGCATACACTGATTTATGGCAATTTTTTGTGGAAATGAAGAACTCTGCATGCTTTGACTGTATGCCCATGTGGCATGCACTGGGCAGTATTACAAATGTCAGTATCTGGGTTTTATCATTCACCTTAGGGAATTGAAGGCATTTCCTTATGTCTCTGAAAAGGTCAGAAAACACAAAAACATCCCAACAGACAAGTTTCAGGGAATCTGAGACTCCAGGAAAAGTTGAAAGTAGTATCTAGAAAATAAAGTGTTCAAATTTTCTATTTAAAATGCATACATATAGTTTTCTTATGTACAAAAATAACTTCCATTTGTAATAAGTAAGCACTGACTTTGGTTTGGCACTTTAACCAAATGTAGGTGTGCATTGTTCAAACCCCAGGGCAGGAATCATGAAACAGAATGTTGCCATTTCTGCCTTTGTAAGTTTAGCTAAAGTCACTTCAACATTACAAACCACTGAATATTGAGTAAAATAAGGTCTCAGTTCGTCGTCCCAACAGTATTTCTCTTCACCCAGACTTTCCTCTTTATTATACACATGCAAGTGATGGTAGACATGACCATTTGATTTTAAGGTGAAGTTTCATTTTAATGAAGATCATATATAAAATTCAGTTTTATAATCTTCCCCTTCCTGGTGAATTATAAGGAAAATGGTCTTTTTTTAGGAGATTTTCTCACAAGAAAGTATTGTCTAGTTACTCAGACCAGGTAAATATTTTAGACTTTCATTCTGGAGCTGTCTTTGCCAGTTTATGGGGAGTCAATGTTGTGAATACAGGCAATGACTTTTCAGTCCCCCTCAGATCACTACCTCATTTAGCTTTGGCACAAGGGAGACATTCCATCAACTTTAGAAATTCCTTCACTTTTTGTCAGCTCTGCAGAAAATCATCTCCATTCTTACTGCTTTGCTTTATCAGTGATTACAGCATAAACTCTGATGTCACTACAAGAGACTCCTGATCAGCTTGGGCTGATTGGGGTGGGTGGGTGGGGGGAGAGGTTTGCACTGCAGCAGCTCTGGTTTGCCTTTGAGGGGAAGGCAGCTGGGGCTAAGCTGCCAAGTTGGTAAGGAATAGAGGACTGTGCACTATCCAAGCAGAAAACTCAGTCTCAGAAATTGCTAAGGCAGAGAAAGGCATAAGACACATGTGGTTAAGTCCTGAGCATATGTGCTTCAACCAGAGTAGGGAAAAAATATGAGAAAGATTTTTTTCTTGAGCCAATTATATGATATAAGTCATTCATTTGACAGGCAAACCTGAATCACTTGAGATTTCTGGGAAACAACATCACTTTCACATATGGTATAGTATATTTTTATCCCCAAATGCATATTATCTCAGAGGGAAAATTATGAAGATAAAACCATTCCAATTTTTCTGGGACATATAATCAATCAGGATGAAATCAGTCTCCCTTACATTCCTCACTCACCCCCCAGGCATTCCACAGAGCACTCAGACCTATACTCTCCTCAGTTCTCAATATTCATCATTATTTAAATAAAGTCATCAAATTCACTAAATGTTCACCAACTGATCATTTTCAGAAGGACAAGGAAAGAGAGGTGTGGCTGCTTTTAATTTGAATACTGAAAAGTTTTCAAATGGTGAAACTCAGGGACTCTGAATTTCTACCACATGCTGTTATGAAAATGTACATCATCCCTCTGGATGAAGATGACTTATGATGAAACTATTCAACTGCAGGCTAAGGTCACTTGCTAGAGTAGGACTCTATGATTATTCATCTTCTCTACCAAATGGCAATTTAAAACTCTATTCAACTTGCTACAGAAACACTAACAAACTTAGGGCCTCCTGGTATAACTCATGTTCTCACAGGACATTCTTCAAGGATACAATTACTGACACAGCACTTAGGAACAGTCAGTTCCAACCTGGAAACCACTGAATACTGTTATTTCTTCTAGGCACTTTTACCTCATTGTTTTTCTTATACAAATATGAATTTTTCTCCAGGGGTTAATAAAAGTGTGCTTCGTTCAGTTCAACATTTTGGAGTGCTTTCTTCATTTCCATAGTTCCTAGTTATAGCAGTTACCTTCTCATTGCTGAGTCACAACATATGACCAAAGCAGCTTATAGAAAGAAGGGAAGGGCTTATTTTGGCTTACAGTTTTGAGCGATTTCATCATGGAAGGTGTCGTAGTCAGCCACACACTGCTGGGATGAATCTTCAAACCAGGCACAATTTGGGGGAGGAAAGTATTTATTGAAACTACAGATTGAGAAGTTCTATAACAGTGAAAGATGCTGGCCCTCTTTCACAGGTCCAAGCAGAGAGAGAAACCCATCACCAACACCACACACAGAACAGCAAACAGGCAGGAGCCAAGAAGAGAATTTATTCCCCTTCATAAAACCTTAGGGTGGGGTCTTGCAACCCTGTCCCAGACTTAATGGCTTCCTGAGTCTCTGGAATTTCCTTCCTGCACTGCCCGCACAGGAAAGGATGTTTACTTCTAGCTTCCTTGAGCTTCCTTACATCTTTCCCCCTAGTGAGAGGCTGCTTTCCTGTAAACATCCTCAGAGACCCACCCAGGGTTACTTGAAAGGTCAAGTTGACATCAAAACTTCATCATCACAGAAAGGAAGACATGGCAGAAGCAGAAAACCAGGTATCACATTCAGTCAAATCACAAGGGAGGAAGCAGCAAGAGTGAGGCTCCCGAGCACTGGCAAGCAGGGCTTGGACTTTAAAACCCCAAGGCTCTCCCTCAATAGCACATGGCCTCCAGCAAGTCTCCGCTTGCTTGAGACTAAGTATGAGGTTTAATCACAAACATATGAGACAATGGAGAACATTTACATTTGAGCCACCACATTGAAGCAGAATGTGGTGGACCCTCAGGAATTCTGTCTCAATGGTGAGAGGATAAAAGATAGTTTTGGGGGCTGGAGAGATGGCTCAGTGGTTAAGGCACTTGCCTCCAGTGCCTAAGGCCCTAGGTTCAATTCCCCAGGACCCACATAAGCCAGACCCACAAGGTGGTGGGTGGTGGTTCTGGTTCTCTCTCTCTCTCTCTCTCTCTCTCTCTCTCTCTCTCTCTCTCTCTTTCTCTCTCTCCTTCTCTCTCTGCTTGAAAATGAACAAATAAAATATTAAAAAAAGATAGTTTTTGTATGATTTCTGAGAAGCAAGACTACATGACCTCTATCCCATTGAACATAAAAGAAAAGGTACTTAATCTTAAGAGGCAAGTGCTTAGTATCTAATCATGGATGCCTGGTTTGAGTCTAGCTCTCCTAGCCACTAACTTAGGTAAGAGATGTGTAGTTTTCTGATGCTTCTCTCTTTTAAAAAGGGAGCTGATTCCAACAAAAATAGTCTCAAAGCTGTGTTGAGGTTAAAGAAAATGCAGTACATTTATTTCATAGAATATTATTGAGCCATACAAAAGAATTAGATCCTGTTGTGTTGGGCAACATGAATGGGGCCTGAGATCATTGTTGTGGTAAGTAAAACAAGGTAAGCTGGGGAAAGACACAACCAAATGTTCTCACTCACTTGTGGAAACAAATAGTTCAAACTGCAGAAGAATGGAAAGAAAGTGTAGTCACTAGAGACTTCAGAGGGTAGAGGGGCCAGAGAAACATTGAACAACTGAATATTGGAGCACCTGACTCTTCCTTAGCTCACTCTGTGATATATTCCTAAATAGTTACACAAAGGAGTATGAGCATAAAATGTTCAGAACATGAAAATCCTAACTGATTGAATAAACAGAAAAATTTTATCCTGATTTGACTTCTACATTATGCATACATCTATCCAATTATCATAATGTATTTTATCAAGATGCTTAAATCGAGGATATGAATTATAAAGAACTATAAGCTCCTATTGACTTCTATCTTGGCAAGGCATGATATTGTAAAATATACCGATCTATAAATTTTAGACAAGGAACTGGATTCATTATACTGAATTATATGAAATTATTCAGGCCAATTAAAATTTCACTTTTAACAGTCAAAGATATCTGAATGTCTTTAGAACCTGGCATACTGTTAAATACTATTTAAATGTTAGCCATTATTATTGTATGGTACCATGACATTTTATTGAAGTGAATAATTTTTAGGAGCAGAAAGGATTTTTAAATTAATATTGTATATGAGATGTAATGAAGAAACTGCTCACCACATGCATACCACAAATCTGTGAGGTGATTAAGAAAGATTTGGGGCATCATTTTATTAGTGGAAATCTAGAGATCACTAATTAAACCATAAAGTTAGATAACAGTGGAGGAAGTATGCAATTTTTAATTGACAGTGTGATGGATTATATTGATTGGCAATTTGGCAGGATTTAGAATGACATGTGAGGGATTACCTAGATTAGGTTAGCCTCAGGGAATGTATGTGAAGGGATTATCTTGATTAGATTAACTAACATGGAAAGTTCCACCTTAACTGTGAGCTATATCATTTTATAAAATGGAGTCTTGGAGATAAGATCCCAGCTGGACTGAATAAAAAAGATGCGGGCTTAACTCCAGAATCCATCACTCTGCATGGTGTAGAGAATACATAAAGATTTTTTTTGGTCTAGGAAATCAGAGGGGTAGGTTTCACACATATAAAGTTGATAGTTTTACCCAGCTTTTGAAGAAAATGTCATATTACTCCAGAAAGAAGTGATGGCTTTTGGTATGTACATGCTTGGGGATGTTAGGCAGATTTCCTGTGATAGCTAGTCGTTCCTCTCTACCTAACCTCAACAACTTGTGTCATTCATGAAAATGCTGAAACCTAGACCCAAACAGATACACCCTTAGGGCTGTGTTACTGATGCTGTTATATGGTATGCAGTAATTCTGAAGTCTTTATGAAAGTACTAGAATGTGTTCTGGTCCAAGTCCTATTAGTTTAAATGTAAACCATTTTTTATCCTATAACCCTAGCTAATGTTTTGCAGTAAGGACAAATATTTTCACAAAGGCTTCAACCCTACCAGTGACAGAAATGGGATGATCTCAATTGAGGCAAGATATCATAGTAGTCATACATTTGGTCTCATACATATATATTTGGTATCATACATGCATATGACAGAATAATCACACATAAGGTCGGTCCAGCAAGTGTTGCTTTTTCTAGGAACTCCATTCGTCCTTTCCAGAGTTAGTAAGGTACACCCATTCCCATTCTAAAACGCTTGGGTCCACTTAATCCAAGAGGATACTGCCTGCAACACACTCGCCTGCCTTTCAAGCAGTAGTAATTGTATTTGTTCACCAAGGCTTCTAAGGTTGGTTTAACTTATTTTCCCTAGCAAACAGGCACAAAGGATGAGTCAGCAACAAGATACTAAGCAAAGCATTTATTATCTTCTGGCTTTCCATTATTGTAACATCTCAATGAAAAGAAAGCCCGATGCTGATTTTATTTTTAATAGAATCTAATTCACTTTCTAATTCCTTTTTTGGTATGGGAATGATTCAGCAAAGACAACCCTTTTGCTGAGTATGATGGTTTATGCATATAATCTCAGCACTCAGGAGCCAGAGGCAAGAGGAAAAGTTTAAAGCCAGCCTGGGACACATAGAAAATTTAAGACCAGCTGGAATTATGTGAAATACTGTCAGGAAAGACAATATCTTTAGGGGGGAGAGAGAGAGAGAGAGAGAGAGAGAGAGAGAGAGAGAGAGAGAGAGAGAGAGAGACAGAGACAGAGAGACAGAGAGACAGAGAGACAGAGAGAGAGAGAGGAAAAGAAAATGGGACAACCCTTTCCTTTTCTTTTTTTTTATAATGACACACTCACTGTGTGATATAATATCCTCTAGTTACATATGTCTGAAAAGCCCTTGAAATGTAGCTTGCTGATATTATTTGATATGTTACTAAGTATAAAACATACAGAGGATGTTAAACAATAAAAATATTTTATGATATATATTATCTATATTACTATATTAGTTACATGTTTTAATAACGAGTATTTATCAATATTATATATATATTATTAGAATTTGTTTCTCTTTTTTAACATGAGTTCCTGGAAATGTACATCTATGTAATGAACATTATATTATATGGTCATTTGAATGTGTTAGTGTAGACTCAGCTGTTTTATTCAAATAGAATCTTGTAAGTTGGGTCTCCAGCTGCCCATGTGGAGGAGGTGACACTGGGGGAAGATCCTGGGGTCCAGTCCTAAGGTGTGTTAGGGGGCAGATCTTGATTCCAGCCCATAGAAGTAGAGAGAGCAGTTTCAGCTCTGGCAGTTTTGTGCTTGTTTGCTTTTGTTGTTTGCTGGGTGTTTGGTTGTTTCTCTCTAGTTGGATCTATGAAGGGAGCCAGCTTCTTCTGTCATTGATGGAACTTCCTCTGGATTTGTAAACTAAAACAAACTTCTTCCACCCAAAAAACTGTGTCTGGTTGGATGTTCATTCCAGCAACATGGAGCTGACTGCAATACAAAGCAATGCAGAATTTTACTAATGTTCTGAGAACTTCACTAATCTCTTTACTAAGGAGATTGACTGAAAGAGCTAGAATTATTTATCAAAAAATTATTTTCCAGTAAATGAAAAGATATCTCACCAACAGTTTTCAATAACCAGTGCCCATTGAAACAATTTTCCCCATGCTATTTAAATTACCTTCATTGGTAGAAATCATCTCAAATGCCAATACACTGGTTTAGGCATTGAGTATGTTAGACATTCTGGACTATCTTACTGTCAAATTTCACCATTATGCTCACCCCTCTTTTCCTTTGATACTGCGAAATTTGAAGTTTGCAAATGTTGAAAACTCTCTTACTCAGCCTCCCTGTGTAGCAAGTTGTAGCTAAATGAAAGTGTTAGAGAAGAGGACATAGCTCAAGCCTGCTGAAATACTATTTTGTTTTAATTTTGGTGCTCCTTACTTCAGGACAACCTTTGCCAATACACTGAACTGCCACTTTCTTTTTGTCTCAGATTCACCTCTTTTCTGACACCATCATCCCTTCTGTAAAGACAAGTGAAGACCATGTGAGTCCCATAGGTCCTAAGTGAGTTCCTCTTTTGGAGATGGCCAGTCTCAAACATGAAACAAAGCAGACCTTTGGACCTATGAAAATGTTATCTGCCACTGTTTGAGATACTACAAATTTGGATTCCTATTGAGTACAGCTGAGTACCTTCCTAGCTTGTGGCCTGGATTATACCCAGAGAGTTCACGTGGAAGGCTAATGCTGTGGTCAGCTGTCCAGTTGCTGCACAGAAGGAACCCGAGCAAAAGCGGCTTGCTGAGGAATGGGTTTATTTGGCTTATGAACTCAAGGGGAGAATCCATTCTTGCAGGAGCAGAGGAGTGGACATCACTTCCACAACAGCAGCAGGAAGGTGTGCCAAATACTGGCAAGGGGAAGCTGGCTTATAACCCCCATAAGCCCACCCCCAACAATACAGCTCTAGCGAGGTTCTAATTCCTGAACCACCATCAGTTGAGGATCGATCACTGAGAACACATTCATTTGTTTGCGGGGGACACCTGGATCAAACCATGACAGTCCACCCCTGGCCCCCACAAACGAATAATCATACATGATGTAAATACAATGTTTTTAGCTCAACTCCTAAGTCACCACAGCTTTCAACTGAGCCATAATACCAAATAAAAACCCATAATGGCACAGAACATTCACACTGAAAAACATGAGGCATGGCAAAAACAGACTGAACCAATATAAGCTTTAAAACAAGCTGGGCACCATCAATCTCTAATTCCAAGTTCAATGATTCTAACCAAAAACAAGTCTCTTGGATATCCGATTCTGCCCCTCAAGCTCGGCTACACAGTCTGGGAAAACTTCATCTGGCCTTGGCACCCATGCATAATCCTGGCATTTTATTGGGTCTCCATTGCAACCCACAGTTCATCCTCATGGCTCCATCGGGCTCCATGCAGGCAATCTAGCACACCTGCTTCAGATTCTGATGGCCATTTTTTCAAAAACAAAACTGTGTTGCAAGTCCAATGACCCTTTCTTCTTGCATTTGTTATATTTCACAGAACCAGCTGGGCTGCCAATTTGTTAATCCAGGGGGGAACAAAGCATTCAGGCCCCTTACATCAAAGGATCTGCATTCTTCCTGTTGTTCCAATGCAGATCAGCTGGCCCAAATTCAATGCTTGCAATCTCTCAAACAATTGCAGGTGAATGGGCAGCAGTTTAGGCCCAAAGATCTTTCTTTCTGTGCCATCTCCATCTGATCACACCAGTCCATCTTTACATAAAACAACCCTGTACAGCTTCCCAGAACACAGGCAGGGAGAACGTAGCAAGCCTCTCACCCAAACTGCTTTTGGCACAGTCCTGAAAAGGTTCTTTCTCACCTTCGTAAGCCAAACCTCACAATCCATAGTTCTTACTGCATTCAAGTCTTTTAACTCTGACCAGAATGATCCATGAAGCTGTACTTACAGTACTGTAAGATGTCTCTCAGGATGAGGTTTCAAATCCTTCCACATTCCTCCTGAAGATCACTTCCAAAAGGCCAAGCCACAGAATCAGGGTTCTATCAGCAACAGACCCCACTCCTGGTACTCTTGTATTCAGCATTTTAGTTGCTGCAAGGAAAGAACCCAAACAAAAGCAGCTTGTGGAGGAACGGGTTTATTTGGCTTAGTACTCAAGGGGACACTCCATCCTGGCAGGAAAAATGATGGCATGAGCAGAGGGGTGGACATCATCTCCACTACAGCACTGCAAATAATGGCAGGTAGGTGTGCCAAATACTGCAAGGGGAAGCTGGCTTCTAACCCCATAAGCCCACCCCCAACAACACAGCTCTAGCTAGGTTCTACTTCCTGAACTGCCATCAGCTGGGGATTGATCACTGAGAACACATTCATTTGTTTGTGGGAGACACCTGTATCAAATCATGACAGCTAGTGTCAATAGAGGCTGCATCACTTTCACCAACAGATTGTAATCTATCACAAAGTCATGTAACTCATCTACATTGTGTCTGTCCCATGTCACAGACCACCTTTGCAATAGATTATTGACACCATAGGGAAATGCCTTGTTATATTTTTAGATGAAATGAGAGATGCCACTTTCCTCTGAAAACCTTCTAATACGTCACCTTGTCCAATCTAATAATGACCAAAGAGCCTAATGCAGTAATAATTCAAGTTCCTCTGTAACATGAATAACATCTCCCCACTCACATATATGTACATTTTATCTTATTCACATATTTCTCAAAATCTCTCTATTATTTATCTACCTCCTTCCTCTTCCACTGTTTATTATACTTGGCGCAGACATCACTGTTATTGAATAACCTATTGTAGTATTTCAGTGTTTGTTTACAAATAACCAAATTGTACTTAACAATGGCCCCACAGTACAAGCGTAGTGATAGTGAAAATTTTATTGCAATATATTATTATGGTGTTCTTTTTTTAGTGTTAGTGTTTTTTATAACACATAATTATAAAATCAACTTTATCATACATATGGATGTAGAGAAAAAAAAATAGTGACCTAAGGTTCAGTACTTTCTGCATTTGGAAGCATCCTCCATGAATCTTAGAAGCAAATCCCTGTGGTTGAGGAGGATCTGGTAGATATGTCATTCTAGGATTACTCTCCATTAAGGCTGAATAAGCTTCATTGTTTAGTTATTTTGGTCATACATGAGTTTTACTCTGTTCTAGGTAAATGGAAAGCACTCTGTGCTGAGTATTAATAATTGAAAGCCTTTGACATCAATTGACACATGGAAAATACAGAAAAAAGTTCATTTCCATATACGAAGTACACATACCTAGGTTCAGGCCTTGAGAAAGGAAAAGAAAGAGTTAGTGAACAGATGGAGAAGCAAAAAAAATCAAGTAAGGAAGAAGAGATGGTACGAGAAAAGCTACAAGAACAGAAACCCCAGGTTAGGCTTCAAGAAGACAAGCGGGGCTTTACTCCCCAGTTTGCCTCTACCCACCAAAGACCAAACCAGATGGAGGCAAATTAAGTCAGTGGACTAAAATTTTCTCATGTTGACACTGTTGGAAAAGCCAGTGTCAAATGCTTTCATAATTGCATATCATTCCTTTCAGGAATTTCCAGTTTCTCTTTCTTTGCATGGTATCTGAGAAATGGCCATCAAGGTATCACTAAGATCTGTGAGTGAGAAAATCAGTTAGAGCAAAATCAGTCTATTTCTAGAATGTTTTGGCCAACATAAGCCTTCCTATTTATATGCTTACCCTGCAGGAGTGGGTAGGGGATCCCTCACACTCCACCTGGGAATTTCCTCACTAATACATGCTTTCCAGTTTTACCTTATGGTTCACCTTTGGCCTGTTGAACAAAACAGAAACATTCTTTTGTGTAGATGATCACGCCTATACCCTATCACCCTGTGCTATTTCTGTTATTGTTGTCTGGATGGAACTTTCAGGGTACACAAGATGTATGGGAATGGAACTGGGCATTGAGCAAAAAAACAAAAAACAGACACTCACTGCCACAGTGATTACCATACTGCTTCAGAAGAATAAGAGTTTATATAAAAGTCATATCTCATGTCTCCTTGGAAGGCATTTAATTTTATTCATCTGATTATTCACTTATTAATATTGACAAGCCTTCACTGAGCACTTAAAATAAGATAAGCATAATTCTAGTAGTGACTGCAAATAGATAAATATTGGAAAATAGATATAGGATAATTTGCCTCTATGTCTGATAGTTTGTTACAAAGTAGGTACACACTAGCATTTGCTAAATTAATTATTCAAAAAATGATCAACCCAACACTGCAGAATGTTCTGTCATAGAGCTGCAATAATTACCCCAGAGGTGATGTGACTAACAATATTTTATATTGTATTGGGCTAACTGAATTTCAAAAAGCTGCTCTGGGTGTATTTTGGCTATTTCTTAGAGATAAAAACCTCATGTACTGATTTGCTTCCACTGTTCATTAACTCCTTAGCTAAATACTAAAACACCTAGAACAGTGCCAAATACCAAAGGAACAGTCAATTATATGCTATTTAATGAGGGCAATGACAATAAAAGCTACAAGTCTGGAAAATGAACAGGAATGTTACAATCTCATTTTAACAAGCTGGATGGTTCTTCAAAATTGCTACATTCAGGAATTTATTCTCTCTCTCCCCTTTCCTCCCTCCCTTCTTTCTCCTCCTTCCTCATCACTTTTTATTTATTTGATTCTATCCTTTTCCCCAGTCCCTTTCACTTTTCTCATTTTTTAATTTTCTAAAAGTTCGGTATTCCCTAAAGAAATCAGGGAGATTGTTTTAAAGTTGTATGGCAGTTATAATTCTGTTATTGATAATAGAATCTGAGAGGCACATGACTTTGTGAGGTGACCATAAAGAATATCTGAAAGTGTGGCAAAGAAATTTATACTGACCAGTTTACCTATTTACAATTTTTTACAGGTATAGAACACTATGAAATTAATGAATCAGCAAACAGTATTTCATATATATATTTATATATATTTATATATAGAGAGAGAGCATAATACATGTATGTCTAACATACCCTTATTTTATGTACTATAAACATATATCAATAACATACAATCTAAATTAGTTATTGGAATATGTCTAATCTCACAAAATGCAAATATTTATATCAATTCAAAAATTATATAAGAAAACCGAAATCTGTACAGGAAGTGGCATAAATTAGCTAGTTAGATATTAGCAGAGTTAGAGGACATTAGTCTCGGCCTCTATCCTCATAATCAATAGCTTGCAAAGGGAAGTATTGGAACTTTGAGACTCTAATTATCAGAGGAATAGGGTCTGTGTCCTAGCTCTGTCCTGACAAGGGAAGAAACATCCTGAACTGGAAAGTCATTGGTTGATAACTGTTTAATCCTGCTGTAGGAGCTCTGAACTTTCTAAGATGGCTGCATACAGAAGGCTTTCTGACAAAGGATATATGGTCACCCAAAAACTACAGTAATAAAAAAACCAAGCAGACTTGTCTATCACTTGAAGAGAAAACAGTACCTGTTCTAGAGGTTTTAGAAATAATACAAAGTCTGTCTAAAATCTAGATCAATGCAATGGTGCCCTTGGTGATCATATAATCTCATCATTTCAGACTGTTTCCTATGTTGACATAAACTCTGTCTGTCTTTGACATTGTACTATGTGAGTCTCATCTGAATTCTTCCAACAGAGTTCAAGAGACCCAGGAGCTGAAGGAAGATAAGACCAAGATTCCAGTGACTTGTCAGCTAGGAATTTTAGTTCCTGTCAGAGAACAGAATCTAAGAGTATTTCATATGAGGAAAGCCTAATGAGATGTAGACCTATACTTAGAACCAGGGTTTGGGTGGTCCTTTACAATGCACAAGAAAAATTAATTTTCCTATAAATTTATTGGAAGTTCTTATGACAAAACTGGAACATACTTGTACCTGTTATATAAAAAGATGTGTAACTATTCCAATATTACCACCCAACTGGAATGCAGAACGATGTATTTGACTTGGTGCTAAACATAACTATGTGAGGAAATGCCTGGTGTTTAGTTTAAAAGTGGGATGAGGAAAAAATTAAAATCAAACCATATTCATTACTAATATTTCTCTGTACTTTAAACCAAAACTGCAAGTAGATGCCAAGCAAAATAAGGTACAATATCATAGACTTAATCAGAGGTATTGATCTTATTTCAGATACAGTATGGTATTTAAATAATTTGAATTTTTTAATTAAATAGGGTGTTATTTCTCAACTTTATCAATAAAATAACTGCTTAAATAAATAATGGTGAGAATAAATAAATAATAAAATGAGGAAATAATATTTTGTGTATAAAA
The DNA here is from genome assembly GCA_004024765.1 of Zapus hudsonius. Lineage (NCBI taxonomy): Eukaryota > Metazoa > Chordata > Mammalia > Rodentia > Dipodidae > Zapus > Zapus hudsonius. Next base: position 15,064 of record PVHP010013617.1, read on the forward strand.
TAATATCATACTCCTTAGGACTATGAAAACATTGTGAGAATAACCTTAGCCTTTGAGTTCTACCAATGAATTGAATAGTATTAAAATAGCTAGATCTATAGTACTGGAAATGTGCTTGTTAATCCTTGCAAGTATGGATTGGGGGAAACCCTTACCTTGGATTCAAGCCATTAATCCCTATTGTAGTTAACTTTCCCATTGCTGAGGCAAAGAACCAGACAAAAGCAACTTGTGGAGGAATGGGTTTATTTTGGTTTACAGATTCAAAGGGAAGCTCCATGATGGCAGAGAAAATGTTGGCATGAACAGAGAGAGGGTGGACATCACCTCCTTGCCAACATCAAGTGGACAATAGCAACAGGAGATTGTGCTAAACACTGACAAGGAGAAGCTGGTTATAACACCCCTTAGTTCATGCCCAACAGCATACCTCCAACAAGGTCCCAAAATGGTCATCAGCTGGAGATCAAGCACTGAGAACATATATGTTTGTGGGTGAAACCTGGATCAGGCCATCATAATCCCCCCCCAGCCTCTACAAACTAATAATCATACATGATGTAAAATGCAATGCATTCATCCCAACTCCAAAAGTCCCCACAGTTTTTATCAATCCCAATGATATTCAAACTCATGACTTACCAGGGGAACCAAGTTAGTACCCCATGGTCAGCAAAATCATAATATCCAGAGAGAAGCCTCCAGTGTTTTATGTATCTATTAAGTAGGTAGGCTCATCAAAATGTCTCTTAATCTCCTATGCATATCTCCTTTAATCAAAGCTGCCTTATCTCTTGATCAAAGAATCTGTTTCATTTTACAGATGGCAGAGAGTACTGGACAGATCCAAGATCCATCAATACACAAAAAGACAGCAGAATGCCCACCATGGGATACACCACATTTATCTTTGTCAGAAGAAATGGCAGAAGAAATAGCAGTGACCCAAGTGCTGCTCTTAGTGTTAGGTGGACACCCACATACAGAAAAATAGTGACATATACAGTGGTGAAGCAAAACAAGTCATAACAGAAAGGCAGAGGTTACAGAGACATTAACACCAAGGGACATCACACCTGAGGCACATCTCTCTCCCTCAGAGAAAGAGGCCCTAATTAGCTCAAACAATGAACACCAATAATACAATTGAAGAGAGCCCACAGAGAAATGGGGAGTGGATGATATATCATCCAATGAACTATGTAAAATATTAATTATTAATAAAAACTACAAAAACTTGGTTATATGTCATGTCAGCTACCTATGTAGTTCAGTTTCTTGGTCAAACAGTAAATTTACTCACAAATATTTTACAGATATCATTCACATTTACACTCATATGACTTATGTAAAGCAGATCACCTTCAATAGTATACATGGGTCTCATCCAATTAGTTAAAGAACTTTAAGTGCAGAAATTTTCCAAAAAAGAAAGAATTGTCCAAGATTCTGACATAGAACATAGAAATCTCATCTGAGTTTCCACACTCATGGTCAGGGTTTTCCAGTAACACAGAGATATGGATAAATAGAGTATATCTAATGGTTTATTATGAGATTTCTTATGAGAATGCAAAATATGCATGATGAATATATATCTAAGTTTGATCATGAGAAGTAGTTCATAATTATCAAGATTGATCTCTCAATCCACATTGCTGAAAAGTCAGGAAAGCCAACGACATAATGTAATACGAAGAGAAAGGCAGAGAGCCATATATGGGAGTCAGTGTGAGATCACATATGAGTCTCAATGCCAGGGAGCCAGTAGTGGGAATGTCACAAAACCAAGAAGGATGTCCAGCTAAGAGGAAATTCACATCTCCCTTGCTTTCTCATTGGATGCTCAAAGTCTGGATTCCATGTTACCTAAGTTATTAGAGGCAGATCTTCATGACACAATTTACACCTATGACTGATTTGTTCTGAAAACACTCTCAGAGACACACTTACAAATAATCTCATGCTATCTAATTTGCCACCTTTTCCTCTGACAGACACAAATACTCATCCCATTTGCTCTGAGACGGCAGACAGGAGACAGCAGGATTCTTACCCGAATATCCAGCTTGCCTTTTAAATTTCAAATGCTTCTAACCTCAGAATCACATGATTCAATTCTTCAAATAAATCTTACTTTTCCTCTCTATTGATTCTTCTATATTCCTGTTTCCCTAAGGGATATCCTGACTAACAAAAAGAACAGACAGATGTCAATACTTACACTGTTGTGACTGGTATTTTTTCAGAAGAAAGTGAAGAATCTTCAGGTTCAATGAAAGTGGATTTCAAAAACTGAGTATATATTTCAAACACTTTGTGCTAAAAGTGCAGTTACTTTAAAAAATAAATAATAAAAAATCTGCTATGGTGAAAGCATAAGTTACAAAAGGATGGGCAACTCCATAGACAGCAAATTTCATCATCACAAAAAGCAGAGGTCAGAAAACAATGTAGTTTTAAAACTATAAAGGGCGAAAAAAAATACCTGCATGTCAGAGTGTTTATACAAATTATTATTTATAAATAAACAAAAGTAGAGATATCTTTAAAGTTTTCCAAGAAAGTTTATGAGCTATTTTTCCCTCAATAGAACTATTAAGGAATTATCTAATGGCTCAGTGATAGTCAATGTCTGTAAGAATCAGTGAGATGATAGAAGTTGATTAAGTCAGTTTAAGATAAAACATTAGATCTCAAGTTAAGGAATAAAATTTTCTATGTATGTTTTTAAATTACTGAAGATAAAAACTTTAATTATATCAATTTGGGATACAGAATATTTAACAGAGACAAAGGTTTGGAATAAAAATAAAAATACTGGAATCCAGTGGATACAACCCAGTTCCCATGTGCTGGTTTTGATTGTAATTTCCCCTAGCCTCAGATGTCTGCAATTAATTTTTCTATTTAGTCCCCACCTAGCACCTATATTTGTGAGGTAGAGACCGGCTGGAAGAAGTGTGTCACTAGTATAGCTCAGGGTGTTCAAAGTCAGCTCATGCTTGCTGGTGATGGCCATGCTAACTTCTTTCTCTTTCTCTTTTTCTCTCACCTGTGGATATATAATAAAGGGAGCCAGCTTCCTCTACCATGATAGAGCTTAAATCTGCAAGCCTGAAATAAACCCTTGTCTCCCATAAACTGCCTCTGCTCCAGTGTTTATTCCAACAATATGAACATAGCTACAATACTCCAAAAAAGTAAGATTGAAGAGCAGGCACAATTGGCCTTGACTTCACTCCCCAACCTTCCAGCTTCCTCCATTCTCTGCCCTGACTTGGGAAACCTGATATATTCACACTTTCCAGCCCTGGGCACTGAGTAGGCTGCCCAGGGTCCAAGAGATTGTTCCCCACCCCATTTAATCCTGGGCACACCCAAGCTATGAAAAAATCAGATTGGGAAATCAGCCCATTTAGGCTTCTTTGATCTCGCTCCCTAGCTTGCATACCTATACCACCCTAATTAGAGACTAATTGAGCTGGTCAATACTCCCCAGTCCAGACCCATGGAGAGACTGTAGGAACAAGAAGGAGCCCATTCAGCTTCCAGTGTTCCCAACCCAGATCTTTGGACAGACTGGAGCTAAATAATACTAGGCCAAATGCACTTAACAAACATCTGCAGAGCATTCTACCCAAGTGCTACAGAACACACAGTCTTCTTGGCCCAGCAGCTTACAAATCCTTCTCTAAATTAGATTGCATAATAGAACTTAAAAGAAACCTCCACAAATTCAAGAAAATTGGCATAACCCTCAATTTTATATTTTACCACAATGTAATTAAGCTAGATATCAACAACAGGAAAATACACCAACTTCTGGAAATTGAACAACACACAACTGAGTAACAAATGGGTCATTGAAAAAAAAATTAATTCCTTCTATCTGAATGGCAATGAAAACACACATACCCAAGCTAAGGGAACATTATGAAGCCAGTTCTAAGAGGGAAGCTCTAAATGCCTATGTTACAAAAATAGATAGATCTCGAATAAATAACTTAATGATCTACCTGAAGGCTTTGGAAAAACAAGAACAATATAAACCCCAAAGTACAAGACAGAAAGAAAAACAAATCAAGATCAGGGCAGAAATCAATGAATTGGAAATGAAGGAAACAATTTTAAAACCTGATAAAGCAAAAAGCTAGTTCTTTGAAAAAATTAACAAGATTGAGAAACCCCTGACCAAACTAATAAAAATGACACTTGGAAATATTAGTCAAATAATAATAATTAAAAATAAAATTACATGATAAAGGAAGTTACTTTAAGAAGATGTAAAAGATTTCATCTCTGTTACAAGTTAAAGAAAATATTAAAATTAAACAGATTATGTAAATCTGTCACATTCATTACCATCTTATTTATGACACATTCAGTTCTTCATAATGACGCACTGTATCTATTTCTGCTTTACTGAGGACTTTTCAAGAAAGAGAAATATAGATATGATATGTGGTTTCTGTTTTCTATTCATGATCTGCAAAGGAATAAATGTTTGCATACCCACAAAGTTTATATGTTGAAACCCAAAGCCCAGTACCATAGCATCAAGAGTTGGCAGTCTTGGAATATGATGAGAAAATAAAACCAAAGGAAGTAAAATCACAGAAACAGTCAACAGAGGAAAAATCAACAAAATCAAAAGATTGTTCTTTAAAAAGTCCAATAAAATTTATAAGACTATATTCCAGCTAAGAAAAGACAAGACACACATTAGTAAAATCACAAATGAAAGAAGAGACATAGTACAGATCCTACAGACATTATAAAAAAGCTGCTAAAGGATGTCAACAACTATAGACCCACAAATTGAATAAGCTATATCAAATTCCTTAAAATGTACAACCTATCAAAACTCATTCAAGAGTCAGTAGATAATCTGGACAGGTATACATCTATTAAAGAATTCAAATCAATAATTGATAACCTAAAAAATGAAAATATCAATCATAAGCTTTCATTGGAAAATTTGAGCAAACTTTTATGAATATACCAAAACTACAAAACTACTACAGTCTCACTCAGAAAATAGAAGCAAGGAATATACTTATGAGGTCAGTATTAACCTATTATGAAAGAAGGCATTGATGTTTGGAATGTTTTCCTTGCTTGTCCAGTGTCACATAGTAAAGGCCAACCTTAGATCTAGCCAAATATATTTCAGATGTTTGGTTTTATTTTGTTACTCAGCATGTCACAATCAGATATCTGAGCTTTCTACTCATTCTTTTCTACACTGCTAATTTATATTTCTAATCTTTGAGCCTAAGCTCATGAAACTAACCATTGTTGATCTGGTGTCTGATTAGAGCTAGGAAGCTTTACAGTTGCAGTCTATATTTCATAATTCTGTGTTGGGGAGGTCGGGTGGACCCCTGGCCCACTGCAGATTGCCCAAGTCTCCCTGGCCATCAGGAGCAAGGGCTTCATTGGGGAGATGTGAGGCGTACGGTCAGACAGACATATGCGACTGAGAGAAATGTCCAGCAAATCTCATTTCACTCCAGTACCCAAACCCTTTTATAACCAGAGGCTGCATTGTTCAGCCTATTTCTCTCAAGCAATAAGACTCAAACCTTTTGGCGGGAGCCAATCAGCAGAGTACAGCAGAGCAAAGTATCAACAAACAGGATCAAGGTTTACATTCTGCCTCTTGGGATGAAAGGCGTGTTGGGATTAAAGGCGTGTGCCACTATGACTGGCTTTATTCCATATTCTAAAATTTAGCTTAATGTTTCTCAGTTAGGCTGGGGCCCAACAATTCCATTTCTGTCTCATCTCACAAAGCTTTCCCCTAGCCGGTCTTTCATTAATGTTTCACTTTTTAAATTGTAGCCTAAGCTAATAATAATGCTCTTGGTATTATCACCATACTACTTTACTACTAATGTGAATACAGCTAACTATGGACAAGTAGTATACACAACTACAATGTATAAGAACTATGGGGCTAGAGAGATGGCTCAGCAGATAAGGCACTTGCCTCCAGTGCCTAAGGCCCCGGGTTCAATTCCCCAGGTCCCACATCAGCCAGACCCACAAGGTGGTGGCCCTGGTGTTCTCTCTCTCTCTCTCTCTCTCTCTCTCTCTCTCTCTCTCTCTCTCTCTCTCTCTCTCTCTCTCTCTTTCTCTCTCTCTGCTTGAAAATGAATAAATAAAATATTAAAAAAAGAACTATGACTACTTCTAATAGTAACTCAGAAAATGATTCTGAGTAAAAGTTTTCAAGGAATTAATTAATTCCCTTTCCATTGTTTTTCCAATTTATTATTATTATTTATTTATTTGTTTGTTTTTTTATCAAGGTAGGGTCTTACTCTAACCCAGGCTGACCTCTATTTCACTATGTAGTCAGGGTGGCCTCTGAATTTACAGCAATCCTCCTACCTCTGTCTCCCAAGTGTTGAGATTAAAGGTATGCAACACCTAGCATATCATAATTTTTTTTAAGTGCAATAAAGTTCATGTTGGGATATACACTCCCTTCTTATCCTGTGGAAACAGACATTCAACACTATCTAATAAAGTGTAGGGTCTGTCTCATGACCATTTTATGCTTCATGCCTTTTGCAATAATGACACAATATGGCTGAATCTTTAAACAAAAAAAAAGTGTTGCAAATGTAGTTACTTTTTACGCATTGTAATACAAAAGGAAAACTGATGAGCTATAAAATTGGTCATTTAATTGAAAAAGTGTCTTGGTAAAATGTGTGTGTGTGTGTGTGTGTGTGTGTGTGTGTATACATATTAAAATATTTTCCTTCAAGCAACAAGACTTCATTCCTTTGTACCACTGGAAGAAGTGTAGATATCCTATCCTCATTATCCATTCCTCTGTTGGTTCCATAACTTAGCTGTTGTGAATAAACAAGAAAGGGAATCATAGGATAGTAAATGAAAAGGTTAAAGAATCCTTATTTGCAAATGATATGATTTTTTAAATTTTATTATAGATTATTAGATACACTTAATAAGGGAGTAATGTGTTGATGTCTCCACTTCCCCTATTTCCCTCTTCCCTGTCCCTGATCAGTTGGATATCCTCCTCTGTGGGCAGTCTGTATCAGTCCATGATATGATTTGATACATAAAAGAATTTAAAGATAACACCAGAAATCTCTTAAAACTGATAACCATTTTCAGGGAAGAGGCAGGGGTCCATGGATATTTTAATTCATCCAAACCTCACAGTGTTCCTCATCATTCTGCCTACCTTGCAGTATGTCCAGCTCACAAAATGCTCTGCCTGTCCTTGTTTACCCAGAACCTTGACTGTGCCCCCAAAGTATTCCTCTTTGGTTTCATTTTAATGAGAATTTCTCCTGAGGTCTTTGTATAATCATAACAACCCTCCAATAATAACTCTCCAAAGGAGAAGAGATTACCCAAGAATTACACATAATGGATTATGAAGCTATTTTGATCATGACTCACTTTACAAAGTGCTCATGAATTACAACATGACAACAAAGGCCAATTTTAAGTGAACCAAATGTTTATACTATAAGACACACAGTTTCCATATTTGTTTAACAATTGTTAGTAGGCCGCAGTTTAAAGCGACAAACTAACTTTTACAGCAGCAACCATCCTGATGTTTCTCTTCCTACACTTGAGCTCTTTACTCTGACATTCTCCTCCCTAGGGTACAGATAATTCTTCCTCGGGTATGTTTCTTTTTACTTTGACTATATCACATGTCGTAGTCAGCCACAAGATGCTGGGATGAATCTCCAAACCAGGCACAATTTTTTGGAGGAAAGTATTTATTATTGAACTAAGAGATCCAGGGGAAGTTAAGGAAAAAGGCTGGCTTCCTTTTACAGAAGAAAGCAGAGAGAGAAACAGCACCTCCAGAAGCAAGCAAGCAAGCACATTCCAAACTAGCAAAACAAGAGGAACTCCAGGCTTGAGCTCAGACTGTTTTTTGCATATGTAAAGCTAGAATTCCAGACCCACCCCAGAAACACCTTAGGGCTGAACCCTAGGATCTGGCCAAGGTGACACACCTCCTCCAGCCAGAACTGACTGGAGACAATTTACAATTATAATAAACTTTTGAATCTATTGGGGGACATTATTCAAACTACCACATCACACAAGTGCAAAGAACATTTCCTATGTGGAATAAGCAGAAACCAAGTCACCAGAATTCAGCTTGAATAGACAGATAATAAAGAAACATTCCCACCATTCCCTCCTAGCCATTGTTATCCTTTCACATTTTTAAGAAGGAGCCTTATGAAGAGAAATGCAATTTCTCTATACTTGGTTTCAAACTTTTAATACTCTCCCCATTCTCAAAGTTCATTGTCATAATAATGATTCATTTCACTAAATTCCTGTAGTAGAGTGGCTCTACCAATGTTAACAGTATAGAATTGACAACCACACATTTCTATAGTCCTGGCTACTTGGAAGGCTGAGGGAGAGCCCTATTTGGTGTGGGGGGGGGTGGGACAGAGCCTTCAATTTAGGGACCTTTCCTATCCAGAAGTGGGAAAACTGGTTCTAGGAGCAGAGCCCGAGAAGGAGAGCTAACTCCTGGTGTACCCAGCCCAAGAACAGGCTAGCTGCCTCTAGTAGGAGCCTGAGGATAAAAGAACCTGAAGAGAAGTTTGGTTTAAGCCTTTAGCAATGCTGCTGCACCTGCTGTCACCACTGCTCTGATGTCACTGAGGCTGTGGCTTGTCTTGCCTACAGGTGCTCATGGGAAATTTTGTTGAACAGCCAAAATCCAACAATACATGAACGAGTAGTACATTGTATGAGCAAAGGGGAAGGAACTTTCAACTTTGGATAAGCCTTAAAAATTTGTAAAAGGGAGGGAATTAGAGGTGTGACCTGCTGGATCCTGCTGATTAGAACACACATGCACTCTGCTCACAAATGCAAACACATTAAGTCCACGTGCAGACCCTTATTTAATGACCTCATTGTTTGCAATGCTATGATCAGCACCTCTTGAGCCTGAATGCTTGCTTTGAGCTGAGGGCCCAACTGGCAGCATCTCTAAACACTGCTTTTCAATATTGGTCATCTGTGCTGAATGTTCAGGCCAAAGGCACACAAAGGCAGAGTCACATTCCTTGAAAAAGGTAGATTACATAGTTGTAAGATTAACATTAGCATCTCACAGCAATAATATGAGGAACGTTATTTGTCAGGTCCATTAGCAACATCCCCACCATTCTGACCCAGAGCTCTTTCCCACATGTTAGTCTTGTAGTTCAAATACAGTTGGTTCTTTCAGTTCATCCCCTCAAGGAAGGAAGATCATTGATTCCAGAAGCTATGGTCAAGCCTAGGCAAAGAGACTATAAATTCAAGGAAGATGGAAGGAGAAGGAGATGGGAGGAGAGCCATATAAGGAAGAGAAAAAGAATGTGGGGAGTGAGGAATCCATTTTATAGGCTCAATTAGGAGAAAAATAATAAAGTTTGGGTTGCATCATAGATTGTGAGAGAAAGGCAGGTCTTTCTTTCTTTCTTTCTTTCTTTCTTTCTTTCTTTCTTTCTTTCTTTCTTTCTTTCCTTCTTTCTTTCTCTTAAAACCTTCCTCAGAAAGAACTTGACTTTAAATTTTCACATGGAAGTCCTAAGTATCCAGAGACAAAGTATTATTTTATAGTTAGTATTTTGGGGAAAATATCTACTGTATTCTAATAAAATAAAGCATACTAGTATATATCTTTGTGAATAACTGCCAAAGCAGAATCTATTTTCTACAACTTCATAACAATAACTTATATCTTTCTTTATCCCAGAAGACTGTGAGGCCAAACCTCTGGGAAATGTGTAATTTAGGTCAATGAGATAAAGACTAAGGCTTTCATTTTCATGGGCTCATATTCTTTTCTGGAAAATAAAGAAATCATAGTACCAGTGTGGGATTGGCTACTTGCATACTGCTGCCAATATGATAAATAGGGACACAGACACTTGCTCTATTTCTTGGTTTTAAAAAATTAAGGAGAATTGTACTAAGATAGGAAATGTGGCCACTTGCTAAGCGGAATACTCATGAACAAGTCTTCAAAGAGGTCAACAAAGAAGCACTCCGAGTTACTTTCTAGTTTGAACAATGACCCCAAGTGCAAAGAAATTGTCTTTCCCTTCTTAATGTATTTTCTTTTCTCTTCTTATCTTCATATAGAATCTCAGCTAATAAATTTAAGTGATATTAAATGCCTGAAGAAGATACCTCCAAGTTAAGCATTATTTCCAAAACTAATATCATTACTATGTGATTTTAATTCAGAAATATTTACTTGAGACATGAGGCCACTTGCTTAAGTAGACCTGCTTTATTTTACAACTAGAAGTTTTGGTAGATAAGAGTTCCTTTCCTTCAGAAAATTCTACATTTCCCCTTATTTTATGTAATCTAGAGGATTCCATCAGATGCCTTTTTTTTTAGTTTATGAAAATTTCCAACATTTTAAATCTGTCATATCACTATCCCTTGAGGTTCTTATCCAATTATTCAGTTCTATGAATATAATTTGTGAAACAATTTTTGCCCTTGGAAAGTAAATTAGTTTTATAATATTCCTTTTTAACATATATATATATTTATTTAAATATTTTTATTTATTCATTTGTGAGAAGAGAGACAGAAAGAAAGGGCCTCTTGCCATTGTGAACAAACTCTGGACACATGTGCCACTTTGCGCATTTGCCTTTTGATGGAAATTGGGGAATCAGATCATGGCTGACAGGCTTTTACAAGCAAGAGTCTGTAACTGCTGAGCCATCTCTGAAGCCCCTTGTGGTGTGGTGGTGTATGCCTTTAATCCTAGCTCTTGGGAGGCAGAGGTAGGAGGATCACTGTGAGTTCCAGGCCAGCCTGGGCTAGAGTGAGACTACCTCTCTCTCTCTCTCTCTCTCTCTATATATATATATATATATATATATATATTATATTATATTATAATATATATTATGTATATTATATTAAATTATTATGTATATAATATATGTATGTATATATTAATAAGTGTGTCCAATCATACATTCTCTAGGTGCCTCATGATAGAATCAAATCATGCTGGTTATTTTTTATGAGATTATTTTTAAGTTTATGGTCTGAGCTGAATGTTTCTCATTTATGAAGATGGCATTTGCATCTTTTAATTAATTTGAAGGTAATGTCAGGCTTTTATCACTTTTTTTCTTTTGGTTTGAATTTGTTTTGATTTTGTTTTGTTTAGTAAAGGGCCTCACTCTATAACCCTTGCTAACCTAGAATTCACTATAAAGTCTAGGCCATTCTAGAACTCCAGGTGAGCCTCCTGAATGCTGGGGTTACGTCCATGAGCCTGGCCCTGAGAACACCTTTTAATGATAATTTCTAGCCCAAGGTTTCCTGTGCTGTAAAGATAGCACATATCAGAATTGCAACCTTTTTGTAGAGCTGACTCTTCTCATCACCCTTTTAAGACCATAAATTTTCAGGATGAGTGATAGGATTTGACCCACAGTAAGAGCAAGCCATAAGAGAGAGGTTTCCCTGTTTTCTTTATGTTGTCTCATAGACAGGCCTCTCCCTCCCTCTCTCTCTCTCTCTCCTTTTTCTCTCTCTCTTCTTTCTCTCTTTTGCTTTCTTTCTTTCTCTCTTTTTCCTTCTTTCCTTCTTTTTCTGTACTGTTTGTTCACATGGTTTTCCTCCATGTCCCTCTCCCAAGACCAAGCAAGTATTTCCTGTCCCACACGGCCACTCAGGCTCTAACTCCTTACTTCTAGACCTTGAATCTTCCCATGAAAACCTCTTTGTAAACACATTTTGACAACCTGCTTTGATTTTTTTTTTCATCCCACAAAGTTTCATTTAATTTCATTAAGGCATAAACATACATCTTACTGAATGTTCATTATAATTTATTCAGACTGTCATTTGGTTGTGTATTGGAGTTTATCAGCCTACTAGGTGTATCACACTTTCAGACACAAATATGCATATATGTGTGTGCATGCATTTATTCTGTACTTAAAATGCTCTTGTTAGTATTGTTTCCATTTGGCTTCTCGTAACCTGGTAACTCTCGTCAATCATCTCATAAACAGCTTCTTAGCTTGAAAAGTTATGTGCAAAATTATTCTTGAATAGTAAACACTTTGCCCTTTTATTTCTCCTAATAAAATTCTCACTCATTAAAAATGTCACATTCTTGTGGGCTGGGGAGATGTTTCCATGGTTAAAAGCTTTTCTTTGCAAAGCTGGCTCAGGTTAGATTCCCTGGTACCCATGTAAAGCCAGATGCAAAAAGTGCCATTAACATCTAATGTTCCTTTAGCAGCTGGAGAGGAGACCTTAATGAGTAGTGAGCCCATATACAACACACACACACACACACACACACATGCAGATAAATAAAAATATTTAAATGTAGTAACCATAAATATGATATCACACCCATAGGCACAGGGAAAGGATCCAGATTTTAAAGCCCACGACATAAAAGTGGAGCCAATCAATAACACATAATTGAGGATGAAATTGTGAAGCTATGTGATTTGAAACCTTTATTTTCTTCATCTGAACATTTTAAAAAAGCACACATGACTTCTGTGTGATGACTCAGTATTCTCTTGACATATTTTAGAAATGCCACACAAATTATTAATGGTAAGGCTATTACTGCTGAGAGAAAAGACTATTTCATATCAAGAATAGGATGTTCTAAATAATATGACATAGGCTTTTCTTCATCGTCGCTGCTGAAATTAAATCGGTCACATAATTTATTCAGAAAGCATTGCAGTGATTATTTTCAGGTTCTGGCCATGTTTGATGTGCCTGCCAGATATTTCCACATCTGTTGATCAGTTAGATGTGCCAGATTTAAGATGATTCAGAGTCAGGAGAAGGCAGCCTCATTGAGACTCACAAATGATGTTACGTTACAAAAATAGTATGGGCAGGGAGGAGTTTGGTGTGAGAGGTGTGTGAGGAAAGATAACATGGGAAGGCTTGGTGCTCATATCTGGGTCTGTTTAACAACACTGGTGATAGCTAACTACCTTCAAATATACAGGCAAAGCCAGAGAAGTCAGTGTCTAGCTCAGAATCCAAACTGTGGAAAGACTGGTGAAACAGGTAACACACAGGCACTACTTATCAGTCACAATTATCATTTGTAAGACAACCAATGAAGGATTCACTAAAGGTCAAAACAGTGACCCAGGTACTCTGGGGAGTCAGCCTGGCAGAGACCTAGTCCAAGACTTTTAGGACATCAAAGTTTCTGTTAATGGCTGTAGATAGCTTTTATATGATAAAGAAAACATAGTTAAGACATACTTGATAATACGATCTTTTATTTTTTGGAAGCCTTTTTTTTTTTTTTTTTTTTTTTTTTTTTTTTTGGCAGGGTATCACTCTAACCCAGGCTGACCTGGAACTCATTGTGTAGCCCAAGTTGGCTTTGAACCCACAGGGATCCTTTTACCTCAGCCTTCTGTGCACTGGGATTGAAGGCTTGTGCCACTACACCTGGCTGGTCATAGAATCTGAAATAGAATATATTTTCATTAATATTACCCCAGTTTTCAATTAGTATACATAGTGAGTCTTCCCATTATAAAATTACAATCTTCATTTATTTATTTGCAAGTAGAGAGAGATAGCAGAGAGATAGATAGAATGATTACAGCAGGACCTCCAGCCACTGCAAACGTAAACGCATGTGCCATTTTGTATGTGGGTACTGGGGGAATCAAACCCGGGTCATTAGACTTTGCAGAAAAAAAAATCTTATCCTGGGAGCCATCTCTCCAACCTTTCATATTCTCATATGCATTATTAAACAGCAAAATATGTTATAAAGGTTAAGATACACCTTTATTCTTGGGTGTCAACAGACATAGGAAAGGATGAAGGGTGGCATCTACTGAGGTACATAAATTTCTCAGAGAGACTTGAAGTTAATAAGAAGAAGTATGCCAGATTTCCACATTACTTTTGGATTTATCCACAATTATCACAAACATTTCAATATATGTGATTTTAATTTTATTATTATAATTATAATTGTTATTATTCGTGACATTCTCATGTTGCTCAAGCTGGCTACCAACTCGCTATGTAGCAGAGGATGATGTTGAACTTCCAATCCTCCTGTTTCATCCTTCCCAGTTTTGGGATTATAGGTTTCTGCCACCATACTTTATGTACTGCTGGAGATGAAACCAAGGATTGTTGTGTTCTCGACCAGTTAAACTGTTTCCAACACACACACACACACACACACACACACACACACACACACACACATATATATATATATATATGGTTTTAATATTAAGTCAGGATATTGTTTCTTTTCACTTGTGTTATAAGTTGGAAATTTTATTATGTCTACATGATAATTACAACAAAGCAGGCACTTTAAATGAACTTGCTTATAAAGTAAAATATGATTTTGATTATGGTTGTAGCTAGTGTTTCTATGCTAAAGAGAAATATAGTTAAGATATATTAGATAATATAGTCTTAATAAATGGAGTGTATTTTCATTAACAGTGCCTCAAGTTTTAATTAGTACCTATTTTTGGAGGGTGGTTTTATGTTTCATAAATTAGTGTTATAACAGTCCATTTTTCTTTCTAACTTAGTGTATAATTTATGATTTTCAAGATTCCATCTCAAATATCTTTGCTTTAAATTAATGTATGAATTGCTTTAAATTAATATATGAATCGAAAGCTTTATAATGGAATGTCAGTTCAAAAACTTATATCTAAAGCTCTCTAGAAAGCCTTTCATTCCACACAGTAAACAATAATCAACTTTGAAAACAAAGGAAGTCTGCATTTCTACATTTATTGGAATGGGTTTTTTACATTATGCACTCATTGTGTTATTTTTAACAGAAAACAAATATCTTATCTTCATGAATTATTATTCCTTCTCCCCATTAATTATCAGATTAAATTAGCATGTGAATTCAATTATTGATAATACGAAAGGGTATTTCCATTTACATTCATTATCAAAAACTCATTTTAAAAATTAAAATGTTTCTTTCTAGGAAAGGCAAATCTATGAAATGATAAAAACTTGATAACGAAAATCCAAATTTTCTTTGGTACTCTCTGCACATACAAGAGTTCCAAGAAAAAAAAAATTAATGTCTGGTAAGTTTATGGATTCTTTTTAGCTATTTTTTTATTTTTGTTCCATCTTGCTAAATTACAAAGAATGACAAGCTTATTGCATGAGACTTTCAATGTCACCCATATGAAATCTAACATTAAATATTAGTTATTTTTCCCATTTGGTAAAGATAGTCGATTTCATATTGTATGTCAGTTGAGTTTTTAGAATCCGTTAGTTTTTGGCTTTATAATGAAAAGAGTGTAGTAGTAGACGACTGCATTGTTTTCTCTAAAGAGTTTCTACAAAAGAAATACTGTACACAGCCTACTCATTTTCATAGAAATTGTAGTTTCTCCCTTCCACAATATATTTCATACATCATTGACATCAGGTTTCAACATATATGACTTATTTTGCCCAATTATTTAAGATTAGAGACATTGCAGGCTATGTGTAGGTATGGTATCTGGGAAAGGGACATTGTAGGTTTGGCATATGACATTGGCGGTCTTTTTGACTGGCATCGAGTATAAAGAAGAAGTACATATCATGTGATATGATAGAAACTCCTAAATAAAATAAACAAATGCACTAGCAGCATCATTTGTCAGGTAAAGGAAATCCTGAGATAATTTTCATGGAAATTTTCCTGGAGATTTTAGAAGGAAACATAACCATTTCTATCCCATGTTCTCTTGTCTTTATGATGAAACTTGTTCAGCTAGGAATTGTTCTAAGGTGTGCTAACTCAAGAAGCTAGCTATACTGCAAAGCGTGTTTGCTTTGTAAATCAATTTATGCAGACTTGAAGCCTAATGTTCAAAATAACTTTTAAGTTTGCCTGATTTATATCACTGTGGAAGAGTAATTATAACAGAACAAAGATTGAATTGTCTTCAAACTTTTTTACAAACTACGTTTCCTCAACAGGTTTGAGACACAGACTTTATCATATAATGTATATACTTATTCAGAACAAAGATATAAAAAAAATAAAAACTCATATAGCAGAATCATGGTGTATTACAATTGTTCAATAAATGACAATTATATTTCTGATGTTCTGAAAACTGTTCATAGACAACTCTAAAAAAAAAAGAAACATAGTGAGCAGAACTTAGTAAAGGTTTGTCACCCTCAGTGTGCAAGTTACAGATGTGCAAGGCCATTCTCATGAAGGGACAATTTACGTTTGAAATGAGGTTTTCTTCTCTTGATCTGAATTCTTTTTCTATTGTTAGCCTAAAATGCAAAATGCCAGAAAAAAATCAAGTGCTTAGTTTAAAGAGGAAAGAAGGCTGAATCCGCTTATTAGTTGTCATAGCTATCCTCCTCAAAATCATCCTGTGCCCATATGCACTTGGTATTGAATGTCTGAATTCTCTCTTTTCTGATTTCTCCCACCACTGAGAAGGGAGGAGCAGCAGAGCAGAGTTCAGTTGCTTTAAGTTCCAGCAGAGCTCAGGTAGGAAGATCTCCTTGGACACAACAACCATCAGAGCTGCCTGCTCTGAGGTATAGTAGTCTCTTTTTTGTCTTAACCAAAGCAAATAAAATGTCCTACTCACAAAGCAACTGTACCTGCATGCACTCTTCGATAAAGTTGAGACTATGAAAATAGAACTTGCTTTAGACTGAAGATCTAATGGCTGTCGAGTCTTGGAAGTCTTTATCTTCTGTTCCCAGCTTCATCCAACATAAGTCTTTTAGGCAATGAAAGACCCTCCTTCACTCTGAATTGCTGGATTTTGAGGTGGAAGCTTTAGTTTCACTTGCCTTTGTTCCTAAAGTAGTTATGTAAATCAAATGGACCATACTTTGTGGTTGCTTGCCATCTTTTTGTAGATGACTTTCTTCTTGAGGGCTTCAAACCATGTGTGAGAATCTGTAATGGGTTTCTACATGTAAATAGTGACATATTAATGCATATTAATAAGTAGAAAAATACATAATTACCACTGACTTTTTAGCATTTTACAATACCATTAACTAATCTGTGCTAATTATCAGCTATTAAGAACAATAATAAATCCCTTCATATTACTTCTATCTTTCTCTATTACAAAATCCCAAAATTTTTATCTTTGAGATTGATGGGATAGATGGGTCAACATTTTTTTTTTATCAGACTCTTCAATACCCACTAAACTGTGTCCAGTCTCATTTATTTTTTATTTACCCCTGCCTGCCTTCCTTCTGATACTTAATGAGTCTTGCTTACACAAATAATGTATACAAAACACTGTAGCTGACATTAAGGGAAACATAAACCCTAATCAGAGGTATGATGATAATAATTTATATTCTTATAATAAAAAAAAAAGATTTACACAGAACCGAGTCATGGCAGCATGCAGTATCACAAGACAAGATCATTTAAAACAGCATCTGTAACGGGTACTCTTGATTACCAACACGGTTGGATTGAAAAGAGCTTATGAGATCAATAAAACACATGTGTGTTCTCTGGCTTCCAATGAGAGCAGTGCTCATATTTAGTCTGCCTCTTCTCCACTCCAGCTTCCTGGACCCTGACCAGCTTGATAGAGATGACTTGTCCCATACTAGGCACTTGGCTTTCTCTCTTTGTCATTCTGATGTGTCTTGAGTCTCCCTGGTCCTCACTGCCATCTGTTCAAAGCAGAATCTCTACCAAGAATGAAAGTAGCATTGATCAGTGGAGATAAACATAAACAATTAAAAGACTTTAATGGACATACCCTGTCCACTTAGCCAGAGAACAGTGGAAGTTTTCCTCTGTGATCTATGACCTTCTAAGTATCAGAAATGAATTCCCACCACAGAGAAGGCCTCCTATATAATCAAAATCAGTGGATTAACCCCATAACTTATGAGCCACTGTTGAACCAGTGGGTATATCTTGCCTTCATTTTTTTTGCTTGCACGATCCACTGCTGATTCACCCTGTTGGTGACTATGATCTCCCAGTAGCTTGGATCGCACTTATCAGCAGTATGACAGCTAGTCAGCAGGGAGATGACTTTTATCTCAGCTCCAGCTTGATTTCTCAATATCCAGCAACCATTGCCTGTACTGTTTTCAGCAGTCAGGTCTTACCATCTAGTTCTGGTGGGGAAGCAAATGCTTTGGCAATGGCCTGAATTGTTTTGGTGGCATCATGGGCATCCCTGACCAACATCTCACTGTGGGGTACGCCAATTTTGCTGCTAGGATTTACCAGCAACAGTATATGGTTTTAGGGTAAAAATTTCTCCACTGCAACAAGCTACTTCTCCAAACCACGCCTCTTTTATTTTTAAACTCATTCTCTCTTATTAATTAAATTATATGTATTAATTCACTACCTGAACTAACCCACCTGTGGGTGGGTCACAGTGAGGGCCCTAGAGAAGGGGTGAGAATGGGGGAGGACAAGAGACGTGAGAGAGTGGAGCAAGTCGAAATTCCGATCAAACTCTCTTTATTCCAAGCAGGCAGCACTTTAAATAATTTTTCACAGGGGGAAGGGCCAAGGGAGGTTAGGAATTAGCATAACTTGGCCACAGCAAGGGTCATGATCTCTAGGAGGAAACCTGAAGGCGGGAGAGAGAAAGTTTGGCAGAGAAATAAGAACTTAGCATTGGTTAGTAGGGGGAAGGACAGAGACCTTCAAAACAAATGTTGACACAGTTTATGGCACGATAACGGCTCCCCACAACTACCAAAGAGGTAACATTCTATTTACTGATCCATGCCATCATTATTTTCGAGTATCTCCTTCACCCTACTCTCCCTTGCTCTTTCACCACCATCCTTCCCAAATCCTCTATTCTTCACCTTGTCTATCTCCTCCTCTGACTCCGCCCTCTCCAAGCCTCACTCTAGCCTCCTAACCAGCACTACGGATGCTTATTTTGACTTATAAACAAATCAAACTATTCCATATTAGGATGCACATATGAGAAAGAACATGAGGCATTTGTATTTTTAAGTCTCAATAACACAACTTAATATAATTTTCCCAGGTCCATCCGTTTTCCTCAAATTTCTTATTTTCATTTTCCTTACTGCTGAATAGAACTCCACTGAGGAAATATACCACAGCTTCACTAGAGCACCTGTGCTGATTTCTTTTCTTAGCAATTGTGAATAGAGCAGCCAGAAACTTGGCTGAGCAAGTATCTCTCTAGAAAAGTACAGAAATCTTTAGAATTTATGCCTAGGAGTCATAGAGCAGGGTCAAATGATAGAACTGTATTTAGATTTTTGAGAAACCTTCCTACCTATTTCTGTAGTGGCTGCACAAGCTGATACCCCTACCAACAGTGACACAGAACAAAGTTTGAATTGTCTTCAAACTTTCATACAAATTGCATTTCCTCAACAGGTTTGAAACACAGTGAATGGAACAAGAATAAAAAGAGAGAATTTTTAACAATGGTGCTAGGAAAAGTGGATAACTACATTTGGAAGAATGAATCTAGAACTTCACTTTTCACTCTGCACAAAAAAAATTAAATAGAAAAAAATCACAAACCTCAATATAAGACCTGTAACTAAGAAATGCCTGGTGAATTTGAAAGCAGTTGATTGTCTCCCCCAGGCCCAGGCTCCTCCATTGCACAAATCCTCCTTTTTTGGTTCGCTGTTCTCTCCCAGTAGGAGGTGTGGTCAGCCTACTCATGGCCACAGATTGTGTTTCATGTCAAGTGGTGTCTGTTTACTCCAGCTGTCGTTGATCAGTTTCCCCTGACAGCCTGTGCAGTGCCTTCCAGCATTACACTAACTGGCTTCTGGGGGCTGGATACCATTCCAGACCTCGATGGGTCTGACGATGCTGGTCTGTGAGGGGGAGCCCTTGTCTGGAACTTGGGATTCAGGGCGATAGGCACCGGATCCCGTACTCTTGGGCTCCCAAGAAAAGATGTACTATGGGAGCAATTGATGGGTAGGCTACTAAAAATATAATCTAGGTAATCCAGAATTGTGTATATTTGTTAACCTACACTGACCTCACTCTCTGATGGAGATTGTGTTTGTATTTTTCAGGATGCAGTGAGAGAGCTGGGGCCCATCTAACCCTACCAACCGACCGTAGGCCGATAGCTGAGATTCTGACAAGAGAGGACCCACCACAGTCATATTGTGGAGGATCCAAATGGAACCCCGCAGAGAATGACGGGATGAACAGGGGACTCACAGCCACAGCCATTCAATCAACGCAGGATAAGCCAGTGAGACATAAACCAATGGTTTTTGATACAAAGACCCCTAAGCTCACAACATTAAAGCAGCCTTAATACCCACCCACCACGACTCAGGGAACTGAGCGGAAGAGGGGGCAGAAAGATTGTGAGAGCCATGGTGGGGGAGACTATCCAGAGGCATGGCACCCCTCAGTAACAACACACTTGGGCCAGGAGGACCGGGCTGAGTACTAGGCTATCCATGGTCCCCTGTCACAAGGACTGATCCAGATGGCCCACGGAGGAGGATATCCAGCTGATTGGGGATGGGGGAGGGGCGCATCGAGGAATTGTGGATAACTCATTGTTTGTCCACTAAATAATGTAATTCATTATGGACAAAAAAAAAAAAAAAGAAAGAAAGAAAGAAATGCCTGGTGAAAGCAGGAGCAACATTCCAAGAGGAAGGAGTAGGGAAAGAAATTCTGCATATGACTCCATTAGCCCGGGAAATAAGACAAACATTCAAATGTTGGATTCTCATGAAACTAAGAAGCCATTGTACAGGTAAACAAACTGTCAACAGAGTCAATAAACAACATACAGAATGGGGAAAATCTTTACCATGTATACATCAGTCAGGGATTTACTATCCAGAATATACAAAGAATTTAAACAATCTAAGCAAAAAAATATATATATCAATTACAAGGCAAACTTATGGAAACCAAGAACCCAGACTCCAATGGGAAATCCCACTAACTATGAAGCTAACAAAGTGGCTACACCCATTAGAATCTTGCCAAATTAATAGTCTCTCTTATTTAACCTATACAGATCTCATTCTCCATTGGAGAATCTTTTTCAGAAGGCAGTGAGAGAGCCATGGACAACTCAATTCCTCCAATAGGACCTGAGATGATGGCTGACTCCCAGGCAGGAGATGAACCACTCCTAATTCATTATCTAGGGCCCAAATGAAAATTTTGAAGAAGCGGTAAGATGAGCAAGACACCTACCCCTACAACAAATCAAATAACATATGAAAGGGTAATGGAGACAGACACTAAGGATACCCAACACACTCCAAAACAGAAGTCCAAAGACACTTAAGATCTCAACAGTAAAGCAGACTTAAAACTCATCCATCATGACTCAGGGAACTGAGTGGAAGAAGGGGCAGAAAGAATGCAAGAGCCATGGTGGGGGAGAATATCCAGAGGCATTGCCCCCCTCAACAGCAACACACAAAGAAAAAAAACCGGGCTATTTCTTGAATAATTTACAACTCCCTAACCCATGGTCTGGTCCAGCAATCCCACTAAGGAGGGGCCCTAGCAGGTTGGGGACAGGGAGGAGGGAAATATGGGTATCATCACAAGACTTGCTCATACAGTGTATCTAATTATTGATAACAAATAAGTTTTTTAAAACTATTTTGAGATTCTATCTCATTCTGGTCAGAAGGCTAACATCAAAAAATTCAAATGACCAAAAATGCTGGTGAGGATGTGGAGACAGGAATATCCTCATCCAAAATCTTTTTCTCTGCAACATGATACTCAAAAAGTTTTGGATTTCACACCATTTTGGATTTCAAATGTTGGCTTAGGGGTGCTTACTCTGTAACAGAAGGGAATTTAGTATTATAAAAAGTGTGCAGAGAGACCACTATATATAATCACACAGTGTCTATTTACATGCTCCTTTGGTAACAGAAATGCCTTCTCCACAGACTTTAATTTCCTCTGTCATGTGATGGCGTGCTGTTGTTTGACATATAATGTTATAAATTAATGCTTCATAGACACATCTAAAACTTTAGCTATCTGTCACCAGGTGGTGACAAAGTCACAGTGGTACATAATTTGAACAATAATAAATTGTAAATGACAAACAAATCCAAATCCATAAGATATTAAACACACGCATACACACGTACATACACACATTTATATGCAATGCCAGAGCTTTTTTCCCCCCCTCTAGCTACTTTCTATGCTAATTTCAGGAAGTACACAAGGATCCAAAATCAGGCTTCTATCCCTAGAAATTGACTGTTACGTAAATTCTCCTTCCCTGGCTCAGGGCCACTGAAGATGAACAAACCATTCAAAGATGTGCCAGATTCTCCAATTTAGTTCCCTTAGAAGCTGGAAAGCATCAGAAAGATTGGCCTCTATTTTCCCCTCTGAATTAAAAATGACTGAACTTCACTTTCTCCTGTTATGTAAAAATGTTTCTTCTTTCTTGAAATATCAGACGGAGAAAAGATAAAGCAAGAACTTTCCAATTATCAACTAATTTAAAACTCTGCAGCTATTATGTACGAATTGAAAGGACAAACGCACTTTTTAATAGATGGGACCTTCTCCTATAGTTTCATCTTGTCTTTTCAGACGTGCCATGCACACTTCACTTTAAATATAATGCCAATTAAATGAGGTCTAGTGGCTGTTGGCTAGACACGTGTCCAGATTTCCCAGACTGGGATCTTTTATCATCTTGTAGGCTCCATGATTTCTATGGCTGTCAGAAACATGTCATAATTTCAGTCCAGCCCTAATCTTACCACCATCTCAGGTAGATGCTGTGCTTGCAATTCTTACCTCTCCTAAAATGCTTCTATCTCTTAATTTCCTCAGTCCTTTATAATATGCCCAATATTAGCTTTTTTCTTAGTTTTCCTTTACTTTTATATTAAAACAAGAGCATTTTCTTGCATAGAAAAGCTTATTGTCTGTCTTCTCTTTTCCAGTAAGTCATTGTATTTGACTTCTTCCTAGTTCTCAGACAGAAATGACTCAGTTTCTACTGAGTATATAAAAATATTAAAAATAGCTCTATGATGAACAGAATTTACTATATTATATTCAATATTACTTAGCTTTTAAGTTGTATTTTTTAAAAGCAGAAATAATTTTGAAAGAAGCAGAGTTAACAAAAATGTGAGAACTCTGTTACGTACGTATTTATACATAAAATGTCAAATTGAATGTTTGAACATAAAGACATACATGTTTGGATGACTGTTTTAACTACTTTTAAAGTATCTGGTACTAAGCAAAAAAGTATAGGGAAGAAAAGTATTTTATTTTTCAAACTTAAATTACTCAGGACTTTGCTAATGTTTGCTTGGAGGTAACTGAGAGGATTTCTGTGAATAAAGATATGGCATAAAGAAAGGGAAATGAATGATATTTGAGAAGAAGAGATGGATATACTGGAGTGATAGACTTGAGAGGGAAAAAGAATGTGGAGAAATAATTACCAATAATAGATTACTAGTTATAGGCAGCCTAAATTTTATTCAGAGGGAAAATAGATTCAAGTGGAACGAGACAAATAGAAAAATTATATAAACAGAGTGGCAGAAATGAGTGATTACATTTTAAATGCAAAGCAATAAAAGGCAAAAATTGTATTAAGCTAAATAAAATGTCTTTAGTAAAAATGAGGGTGGGCATGGGATCTCTCACGTCTGTCTGAACAATCAGCAGGGGATACCAAGAGGACATCCAAAATAATCACCAAGGGACACCATGCTATTCCACGGTGCATAGACAGATGGCATTGTTGTGCCCAGCTTTAAACTGGAAAGAAGCTAGCACATGAAAACAATCTTGGGAAGAGTATTTGAGATAGTTAAAATTATATTCACTTCCAAAAAAAAAAAAAAAAAAAAAAAAAAAAAAAAAAAAAAAAAAAAAAAAAAAAAAAAAAAAAAAAAAAAAAAAAAATTATATTCACTTCCATTTTGAAAATACTTCAAGGTCTTTGAAGAATTCTTATTCAAATCCCGTATTTTAAAGATTTCACCTTGCTGAAATATATTTTTGAAAATTTGGGAGGCTCTAGAGATTGGTCAATGCTTGATTGCAAAGCCTGCCAGCCCAGGTTTGATTCCTCAGTATCCATGTAAAGCCAGGTGCACAAGGTGGTACATGTGGCCATGGTCCCTGTGCAGCTGCAAGAGGCCTTGGAATATTCATACTATCTCTTTCTCTTTTTTTCTTTCCCTTCCTCGCTCCCTCCTTCCCTTCTCACAAATAAATAAAATTATTTTAGGGAGCTGGGTATGTAAATTCAGTTCATAGAATGCTTGTCTAGCAAACACAAAACCATAGCTGGCATTCTCAGCACTGCATACACTGGACATGAATGTATATTCCTATAATAACAGCACTAGGATGATCTTGAACTTCTGATCCTCCTGCTACACAATGAGTAACCTTTCTATTGTTTATATTCTTTGTTGGTAAAATACAAGTACAACTATTGTCTTGGAGATGGTGAGGTACTTGGGGGCAGGGAGATGAATTGGGTACCATGGAGCAGAGAACCCGTAAAGTATGCCCTCTATAAACCTTAGTGCACGTTACAGAACTTCTGTGATTAAAGCTGTTAACTCATGCTTTGTAAAAAGAGTTTGTTTGAATATATTACAAATATGTTAATTCATTAAATATGATTTAGTTCAAGGGATTTTTTCTATGACATTTTGAAATCGGGTCAAGGTCAGAGATTATGCCTCATAAAAATGGAAAGGCCAAGTTCCTTTAAAAATCATTCCATTTCCTGCAAATCTTTCTACTCTAACACTCTATTATAAAATCCTCACCTCTTCACCCCCACCATTTCCACTAATTAATCAAAGACACTTAGAGATATTACTATTAAATATGGTGCAAAGAGAATTTAAAAAAGCATCTAGGATATAAAGTCAATAAAGCAGGACAGAAAAGATCAGCCAGGATATTTATAGCTTTCTGAAACTATATGTGATATGTTATATCACAAGAAATTATATTTTGAAACATATATATATATATATATATACATATATAGAGAGAGATGTTTGTGTGTGTGCACATACATATGTACTTATATGTATACATGTATACATCTGAATTCTTCAGAAAGCAATAATAACATTATGTAAAAGTTAAGTGCATAAAGTTTATTTTTCCCTATACATGACATGACCACTAACAAATTTGATAAAATATTCCACAGCTATAGTAGTGTCTAGATAGGCCAAATATACTAAGGCATTAAATTTAAATTTGTGGAAACAAAACTTATCAGTTGGAATGCTACCTGGTGTGTGTCTCAGTGATTTCATGAAAAATGGCCAAAGGATATGAAGAAAGGTAGTCTTTGAAATACTCTTGTTCTTACCTGAAATGCAATAGATATGCTAGGCTATTATTTTTTAAAGGGGGGAATTAAAGAACTTGAAAAATCATTTTGAAAT
>PVHP010013618.1:0-10932 GCA_004024765.1 Zapus hudsonius
TGCAATAGTGATACCCAACCTAGGTGGGTGACCAAGGGCTCTCTGTTTGGCTAAGAGATCTGCTCACTGGCAAGGAACCCATAGCTGGAACTGGGATCCAAGCCAGAATCCTATGGAGACCAAGACTATGGACTCCAATGAGAAGCTTCCACGAGTCTTCAGCCAAAGGAGGCTACACCCATCAAAATCTCCCTAAATTAACAATGCTTATCTAAGCATTGTTATTTAAGCTATGCTGATCTCACTCTCCGCTGGAGAATTTGTTTTTCTTTTTTAGAAGGCAGTGAGAACTGAGGACAACAAAATTCTACCAACAAGACAAGAAAAGATGCTGACTCCCTGAACCCCCCATCCCAATCAGCTAGGGCTCAGGTGAAATCATAGAGGAATTGACCAGATGAGCAAGAGTGCTGCTTCCATGGTGAGCCTGACAACCTGTACCAGGGTGATGGAGACAGACAGTGAGGATACTCAAAACATACCAAAGCAGAGATTCAGATGCTGCTAAGAGCTCAACACTAAAGCAGACTTTAAACAACACACCCACCACGGCTCAGGGAACTTTGTAGAAGAGGGAGCGGAAAGAATGTAAGAGTCACAGGGTGGGAGGGAATATCCAGAGGCACTGTCTCCCCTCCCCACATTGACTGACTGCTGCTCTCATCATAACCCGCAACCCCACGGCGAATACCAGCAGTCCCTCTGAGGAGGACCCTCAGTGCGATGGGGCCAGGGAGAAGGGGAATGATGGTACCAACACATGATGGGTCCATACAAAGTTTCTACTTAATTAAAAAAAAATCCACCAAAACAGGGCTGCCAAGCTTGCTCTGCAGTTAAAGGCACTTGCTTGCAAAGCCTGCTGGCCCAGATTCAAGTCCCCAGTACCCATGTAAAGCCAGATATACAAAGTGGCACATGCATCTGGAGTTTATTTGTAGCAGCTGGAGGTCCTGGCATGCCCATACTCTCTCTCTCCCCTCCCCTCTCAAGTAAATCAGTAAAAAACAAAACAAACTAAAGAAAGTTTCAAAATGTATTTTAAAAATATTTTATTTATTCATTTTCAAGCAGAGATGAGAGAGAGAGAGAGAGAGAGAGAGAGAGAGAGAGAGAGAGAGAGAGAGAGAGAGAGAGAACCAGGGCCACCACCTTGTGGGACTGGCTTATATGGGTCCGGCTTATATGGGTCCTGGGGAATTGAACCCAGGGCCTTAGGCACTGGAGGCAAGTGCCTTAACCGCTGAGCCATCTCTCCAGCCCTCAACATGTGTTTTGAGAGTGAAAAGTATTCAAATGGGGCTGGAGAGATGCTGCTTACCTGCAAAGCTTAAGACCTGGGTTCGATTCACCAGTACCCACATAATTCCAGATGCACCAAGTGCCATATGCACCCAGAGTTTTGTTTGGAATGGCAGGAAGCCCTGGTGTGTCCATACCCCCCTCAAATAAATAAACAAGATATTTAAACAGGTTCAGTAATATTAAAACCTACAGTGGTATTAAAAAGAAAAGAAAAAGAAATAAAAATACTTTGGGAGCTATATTAGTGTGTGTGGGCTTCTAGCACAGAATAGCACAGATCGAGTGATTTAAACAACAGAAGTTTATCTTCTTGAAGCTATGGAGGCTAAAAGCCCAAGTTCGTGATGCTATCAAAGTTGGCTTCAGGTGAAGCCTCTCTCCACAGCTTGTAGACAACTGACTTCTCCATGCGTCACGTGGCTTTCCTCTGTGCATGCAGAGAAGGGGGACTCTGGTCTCACCCACTCCTTATAAGGTCACTGTTGTTGGCCAAGGGCCCCGTGCCTATGATCTCCTTTAATCATAATCGCCTCCTTAAAGGCTCACATTGGCAGTTGGGCTTCAACATAAGAATTCTAGGCAGACAATTCAAGTCATTCAAGGTATTCATTTCGTGCCCAGTGAAAACTTGAAACAGGAAACCTGGAAACAGCAAATCAGAGACATTTTTCTTCCTTTACACACATGCATATGCATAACCATGACCTTAGGTTAGCTCACTGGATTTTCTTAAAGTCCTTCAGCTTCAGGTTCTATCTCTTCCTTTAATGTCTAGGCCACCTTTCTTGAGGCTCTAGACCAATGTCTAGCTCTAGGAAGTCCATGGCCTCACCAACATCTCTGATGACTGCTCCAGATTTGGGGGACAGGCTTAGATTGTGATAGTCATCTTTTAATTATGAATTTCTGCATTTCCCGAATCTTGAAGGCTTGCATATCTCAATTCCTGATGCTGCTCCCTCTGACCACACTACTTTTTTTGCTTTCGAAAAGCAAACCCAGCCCTCCTTTTCATTTCCCAAAGCTCTAAAGGGATTTCATGAGAGCTTGGGGTCCTAGGGGGAGACCCCCAACATGCTCAGAGCAGGCCATGACTTTGAGACCAGATACTAATCAGCACCATCTCAAGCCCCTGCCAGGAGCCTTCTCAGTGGCTGTAACAACTTTGTTTTTTTCATCTTTTCTGGCATTTATGTGTATGTGATGTTCACATGTGTGGGGTTATATGCATGCGTGCGTGCATGCGTGCGTGTGCGTGTGCGTGTGCGCTCGCTTGAGCCTGCCTGTGGAGGTTGATGTCAGGTATTTTTCTTGATCACTGTCCTCTTTGTTTTACTGAGGCAGAGTCGCTCACGTGAGCCCAAAGCTCTCAGATTCAGCTAGCCTAGCTGGCCGGCTCTCCCCAGCGATTCCTGCCTTTGCTCCCTGGGATCTCAGGGTGACTGCACGCTCACCGGGCTTTAAGTGGGTGCTGTGGATTCGAACTCTGGTCTTATGTACAAGGGCTTTCCTGACTAAGCCACCTCCCCTTGCATTTAATGTCTGCAAATATCAGATTTCAGAGGCACCTGTTAGAGATGTGCTGTAATTGTGTATTTCTGCACACACATGCTTATGACTACCCATATGCAATTAGCTTTTCCAATAAATAAAAAGGGTGCATTCTTTAAGAGTCTGTTCCCACCGTTGTTGTATAAGCTTTGGAGGTGAGGAAGCACAACAGGAACATATGGAAAGGTATTTTGGGGTTTGGCAGGGACATTTGGTAAGAAATTTCAAAGCATCTACCCCTCTGAGGCTATTTGCAGAGCTGAGTCTGGAACCATGGAAACCCAGAGATTTCATTTTGATGGAGGTGCTGTCTTTGGAGATGTTCAACCCGAGAGGGTTTCAGCCTTGCTGGTCCTTAGAGATGTTCCCCTGGGATTTCTCCACTCAGTTCCAGAAGAAAGGTGTCGTCCTTTGAAGTGGCCCCATGATATTTAGTTATGACTTCTTTCCATTTGTCTGTCTCAAGCTATGAATAATTTCAGGCTGCATTTCTCCCCTAGATGACTTAACAAACCTCTCTTTCCCCTGTGCCTGCCTCGGATTGCACTGAAAACGTTTTAAAACATCTGACAATGCGTCTGTGCTTAAGCATTCAAAGGACACCGTTGAAGTGATCAAACGTATGCATGGCCATCGACCGGGGGCCAGCATAAATACTGTCTTGAAGTCACGTCCGGGAAGCATGATGGACTTATTGTGGGTATCTGCATTCTAGACGGGCATTTATAGCCACAGTGCAAAGGGCAGATAATGGCCCCATTTAGAACTGCCGTTTAGCACCACAAATACGTTTCCTCACATAAATCTGCTGATTACCCTCGCATGGGCTTGACAGCCGAGCCAAGTGGTTTGCCCTAAATGTTGCGAAAGGCCTGGCATATATCCATCCCCATCAGGGAGCACAAACGAAGAAATAAAATTGGCAGGCCCCTTCTAGAAATGATTGCACAAAATGAGACAAGAAATGGGGAAAAAGAATCTGGCAGGAGCCAGCACTTAATACCCAGTCAGTTGTCTACGCAAAACCATAACAATGGCCACAGGAAAAATGGGCCCCCAATTCAAGTCCTAGATAAGTGTCCCCACAAATACCTTTGAGATGACAAAAGAAAATAGGGTTTTCTTTCAATGGATGTGTGATAAGGGTGAGGATGGAAGCAGAATGCTGGGTGGTTAACCCTTCAGAGGCCAGGTTATTTCCAATCCTTCCTTTGGCTTTTAGGATGAAGTTCAATTTCCCTAGCCTGGCAGAAGGGGTCCATCTTGGCCTAACTGCATGTTCTCTGCTGCAAAGAGTCTTCTGTGCACAACTCCAGCCTTGCGGAGCCACCAGCCAGCACCCCCGTTCTCTGGAGCTTTCTTCATCTGCTCCAAGTTTATTTTTCACTAGAGTAAAAATACACTAGGTTCTCCACCTCAGGCTGAGGTGGTTGTCCATAGACCTGGACACCAGGGCTCGCATTGACCATCTTGTGTGCTTGTCTTATCCCTCTGTCCACTGGGAGGAGGGCTGTGTCCCTGGTGCTTGGATCATAACAGGGGATTAATGCACATTTCTTGACTAATAAGAACAACATGTGCTTAGTTCCTACCATGTTCCACACGCTGTTCCCCAGAGCTTTGCGTGGCTTACTTCCTCAAGCCTCCCAAGCTTTGTTGGAAAACAAAGTAAAAAAAAAAAAAAAGAGAGAGTAACACACTTTCAAGGTCAGAAATACAGGCAGTAAGTATTGGGGCCAGGAATTGAGCTTTATCAGATTCCTGAGCCTCTATTTCTTTCTTTTTTTGAAAAAATATTTTTTTATTTGCAAGCAGAGAGAGAAGAGAGACAGAGAGAATGGGTACATCAGGGCCTCTTGCCATGCAAAAGAACTCTGGATGCATGCACCACTTTGTGCATCTGGCTTTACATGAGTACCGGGGAATCCAACCCAGGCCATTAGGCTTTGTTGGCCTTAACCACTGAGCCATCTCTCCAGCCTCTGTATTTCTTTCTTTGAAAAATTATTTTATAGCATATAAAATAATGGGTTTTATGATGACGTTTTCATGTATGTGTATTACTATCCACCCTGCATGTCTACACAGCCCATCCTTCATGTCTACACAGCCTGTTGGACTGAGAAAATGAATGTGTGAATAGATGTGTGACAGGACCTTTCTGCAGAGTGGAGGGAGGGGAGAAGCTTGGGTTCTGTTACCACACGATGGTAGAAAGTACAGTCTCTAGCTCAAGTGAGCCTGATGCCTTCATGTGGTACCTGCAGAGCAGGCTGAAGGGGAGAACACTCTTCTCCTTTGATGTCTCATTGCTCCATTGACTTCTCAGAGATTCGTTCCCATTGGAGTAAATGGCACAATCGGTTAGTCTGAAGTATTGGCTGTCAACTTGACAGGACCTAGAACCATCTGGGAAACTAGCCTCTGTGAGGGATTAACTTGATTAAGTTAATTAAGGTGGGATGACTCAACTGTGGGCAGCACCATCCCATGCACTGGAGTCCTGGAATGCATAAAAAGGACTCTGTTTCCTCACTGGAGGCTGAGTATGATCCGCTGTCTCAAGATGCTGTCGCCATGCCCTCCCCACCCTGATGAACTGTAACCTCCTACTGTGAGCTGAAATAAACCTTTCCTTCCTCAGGTTACTTCTTGTCAGATATTTATTTGTTCACAGCAATGAGAAAGTAATGAACACAGGTAGCTATAGATTCATTATCTTGTGCCGTAAAGAATAAGTTCTACCTGTCGTTGTGACCGCTACTCAAACCTATTAGAAAAGAAAGTTCTCGTCCTGCAGTCCAGGCTTTGTTCAGACTGATGCCACCACAGACGCCTCCCATCTCAGAGGTTACAGCCACAAATCACTTGTCCGTGGCTCTAGCCCAGACAGCCCCTAGGATCTGGTCCCCTCAGCTCCAGGTGGGTAAAGTGAGAGGTGACAAGGTGAATAGCAGTTAAGCCAACCTAGGAGGTAACTGGGATTGAGAAGGACTTTCCTGTTTCCCCAGAGTGTGGGCACTGGGTACCACCTCGGGAAAGGAGCAGAGGCCCAGCTGCGAATCTTTAGACATAGAGATTGCCTCAGTCCCCTGAGTGCTCTGGGGTTAACAGCCCTTGAACATTAGTTTTTCCTGGTGAGGATACCAGGAAAGAAAAGGGAGGGAGGGAGGGAAGAAGACAGGAAGAGAGAAGGAAGGGGTGGTTTGGACTAGGCAAGCTTGCTTGCACACCTGGCACAGGCTTTACTTGTGTGCTGGCGTTCTGAACTCAAGGCCTCATGCTTGTGCAGAAAGCTCTTTCTTTCTTTCTTTCTTTCTTTCTTTCTTTCTTTCTTTCTTTCTTTCTTTCGTTCGTTCGTTCTTTCTTTCTTTCTTTCTTTCTTTCTTTCTTTCTTTCTTTCTTTCTTTCGTTCTTTCTTTCTTTCTTTCTTTCTTCCTTCCTTCCTTCCTCCTTCCTTCCTTCCTTCCTTCCTTCCTTCCTTCTTTCTTTCTTTCTTTCTTTCTTTCTTTCTTTCTTTCTTTCTTTCTTTCTTTCTTTCTTTCTTTCTTTCTTTCGTATTGTGTTTTTGTTGAGAAGTACTTCTTTGACTGAACTATCTCCCCAGCCCCTCTCATTGGGTGTGAAATCACCCTTTTAGGTCCCATGGTGGATCAGAGGCAAACCCTCTGGACCTTAATGCCAGCATTTTTATTTACACAGTTTCTTGTGGTCAGAACTGCTCATAATGCAGCTTACAGCAGGTATATTGTAATTTTAGGCATAACCACTTTTTAAGTAGCACAGAATGACTCTGAGATTGCAGAACAGGTTGTAGAATTAGATCACCATAGTAATTCAGTTCCCACAAGTTCATCACAAAGAGATTAAATCTAAGCAGTACACAGCTACCCATTCGTTATGCTTCCTCAATCTGCCCAGAGAGATGGTGATGAGGAACCTGAAATGATTATTTTATCATGACGAGGTCAGCTCATTGAGAGAGCTCGTGGCTGAGACCCAGAAAATATCATAAGTCACTCAAGATAAGGTCAGTGTCGTGGAGTAAATCACTAACTCTATAGTTAGAACAAGCCTCTCATATATACTGATGTCTATTTCCAGCACGTTTTTCATCAGTTCTTCTGCACAATGCCGTCTCTATTTGAAGGGTTTGCGGCCTTAATCTCACAATAATGGTCATTCACTCACTCACCCCAGCAGCTGCCTTCTCTTTGCTACTAAAATTCCTTAATTGGAATCGCCCTGTCATTGACCTGAGCCATTCATTACAAGGAGTTTCAGACAAATTCCTGATAACCCTGGCATGGGGTGGCCACGGTTATTCTCTCTTTTAAGATGCTTTTCCATTCCAAAAAACTCTCCTTACGCTCCGAAAGGAGAGTTCATGTCTCATTCACATTGAACAGCTTTCTTTGCATTTGGTAACTAAACTCAGGACTTCCATTATCATTGCCTTGCTTTTTTTCACACAAGTTTCCTGAGACCTGGTGCCAGGAGGTCGGTATTCTCTGCTCCTGGTGGGAGGATAAGTTGATATCATGTTGCTGGAGAGCAGTTTCATATTATGAGTCAAAATGTATAAAATGAATCCATTAATAAATATTATATTAACTATTAAGATTAAGTAAATTTACAATTTAAATTATATGTTCAAATATGTGCATTCCTAAAAATGTATCTTAAATAAGCATAGCTTTGTCACGTGATTTGGCCCAAAGATGCTCACTGAGATATTATTTACAAATGTGAAAAGCTGGACCCACTTTGACGCATAATAAGAGTCTGGCTGAATTAACTCAGACATTATGAGTAAATGTTGGTGGCACATCACGCGATGACTTGGTGTGGGGCCCTTTAATACAGAGCTGGGAAAGGTACTTAAGATATAGTACCGGTCAGGGCTGGAAGCACTGGGAAACAGCCAGAACTTAAAGCAGAGAGCAGCAGAGCTCTTCCGGCCCTTGGCTCAAAGGGACATGGAGGGAGAAGTGACCAAAGTTACAAGAGAAAGCTGTACCAAGACTTGGGAGGAGGAGCGATCCAAGTGTCAAAGGCTAGCCTGCCCAGGGAGCTTGCGAAGCTGAGTCTGAGAGAAGAGGTTCTCCTCTCTCCCCTTGGCTCAGTGCCTGACTCCTGACTGCCACCACGGAGGGAGGGGCCCTGGAAAGCAGTGGGGAAGGGTGCGGGTAAGTGGTGAGGCGGTCAGAAGGGCAGGGCATGGGCTTCCTGGGCTTGTCATTCCCACCAATTCAGTGGCTCAAAGCACAGCACAAAAGTTTGTGTCTTCAGTTCTGGGGACCAAAAGTTCAAAGTTGAGGTGTTGGTGGCTGGCAGCAATCTTTGTGTGTGCATGTGTGTGTGTGTGTGTGTGTGTGTGTGTGTGTGTGTGCAATATGTGTGGTGGTGTGCATGTGGTGTATTCACATGTATGTATAGATGTGCATGAATACATGTGTGTAGTATGTGTGGTGTGTGTGGTATGGGCACATGTATGCATAGATGTGCATGCCTCTTGTGCATGCAAACGTGTGTGTATGTGGTGTGTTCACATGTATGTAGATGTGCATGAGTACATGTGTGTAGTGTTGTGGTGTGTGTGGTGTGTTCACATGTATGTAGATTACATGTTCATGTGTGTGCAATATGTGTGCTAGTGTGTGGTGTGTTCACATGTATGTAGATGTGCATGAATACATGTGTGTAGCATGTGTGGTGTATTCACATGTATGTAGGTGTGCATGAATACATGTGTGTAGTATGTGTGGTGTATTACATGTATGTAGGTGTGCATGAATACATGTGTGTAGTATGTGTGGTGTGTGTGGTATATTCACATGTATGTAGATGTGCATGCTCACGTGTGTGCAGTATGTGTGGTGTGTGGTGCATTCACATGGATGTAGCTGCACATGCCTTGTGCACACATGTGGAGACCAGAGAAGGACTCTGGGTGTCCTTTTGCCCCTCCGCCATCACTCATCTGCTTGCTTCCTTGAAGCAGTCTTCCTGATTGCTGAGCTTGCTCTTTTCATGAGACCTGGTGACTCATTCCTCATGTCCTGGCTCCCCACAAGACAAGGGTTACAGGCATGCATGACCACACCCAGGTACTTACCTGGGTGCTGGAGCATCAATCTCTCGAGGTCCCAGGTCCCCTTAGGCCCTCATGTGTGTGTGGGACATGTTCTTCGTCGCTGAGCCATCTCCAGCTCTGTCTGCAGCATTTGGGGGTGGGGCTTGTATAGATGAGCTATGGCTTCTATGTGTTCTTCAGTATCCTGTTTTGGAAGCAGTGCTCAATGCAAGTGTTAAGAGGTGAGACCTTTGAGAAAGGGGCTCTGCCCTGGTGATGGATTCCTACAGATTACTAAACAGCTCGAGTCTGCAGCACTCAGAAGTAGGGTGACTCCCAGCACTCAGGAGGCTAAGGCAGAAGGATAGAGGGTTTCATGCCAGCCTGGGTTATTAGTGAAACTCAGTGGGTGCCCAAGAAAGAAAAGGAAAAAGCCTGCAAATAGCAATAGAGATAGAAAGAGAGGAAGAAGAAAAAAGGTTGATTGCTAAGATTTGATGTTATTATCTATGTGAAAGAATGAGAGGAGTTTGCTCATATGTATATTTATTATATATGCATATTTAATAGCATATATTTATTATATGTATATATACACACATATATATAATAAATATACACTAGTCCCTAAGTGTAGTCAAATCATATATGATACAATTTGACACATGCTTCTTTCCTGAGGAAATGAAAGGAATCATATATTTTTGCTTTATTTTTAAACCCCACAGCAATTTGGCTGTGCTCTGTAGTCAACAACGATTTGCTTTTGTGTCTTTTTGTGACACAATAAAGAACACAGGCTGCATCCTGGCCTTGACACTGAAGTTAATTGTATTTGCTGACTTGAGTCAAAATGAAGGCTTGAGAAGCCCCTTGCTTACAGGTGCTGACCTGCTTTGACATACACTTGGCCTTTGAGCAGGTGAGAGGGGCTGGAGCTTTCCTTATACGAGTGTGTGTCCCACAAAACTGGCTCTGATGCTGGGCACATCCTGGGATTAGACGAGAGTCCCTAGGTCCTCCTGACATAGCCCAAACCCAGTAGACAGATAGTGTGATATTTAGATAACTTCTAATTCAGCTCAGATCTTTTATTCCTGTGGTGTCCCTTCAATATTTGTGAGAATCTCTTTAAGCTACAAACTCTTTTACAGGAGTGTTAGACTGGTTAAGGTTTCTGCTTTCCTTTTTTTTTTTTTTAAACCTTTGAGATTAGCAAAGGGAATTATCCCATGATTTACAAGATCAAGAGAGACATCCAGGACTGGAGAAGCTGCCTTGCTTTGTACACTAAATATAGGAGCTTGATAGCCAGAACATCTCTGAGCAGGAAGACAGAGGAAAGCAAGAATTTTCAATCCCTGATTTTATTTATTTGCATGTCAGCCTGCATTGGTCCATACCCTACCTGGAGGGAGCCTGCCCCCCTAGGTTTTCTTCACATGTGTGGTCATGCACAAATTCCCGAAACCATCTCCCACTAGAAAAAGGCATTTAGGTTATTGTAGGGCAGAGGATTTCTTTAGCATGTGTGAGGTCCTGGATTTCACACCCAACAAAACCAACAGAGAGGGCTGGAGAGATGGCTCAGTGGCTGAGGCACTTGCCTCCAGTGCCTAGGGCCCCAGGTTCAATTCCCCAGTACCCACATATGCCAGACCCACAAGGTGGTGGCCCTGGTGCTCTCTCCCTCGTGTGCGCGCTCATTCTCTCTCTCTCTGTATGTCTCTGCTTGAAAATAAATAAAATATTAAAAAAACCAACAGAGAGAAAGGAAGGAGAGAAAGTTAAGAAACTTATAATTTTAACTTATAGATTCTTATTTCTTCCACTGCAAAATGTCAAAGGCTTGGAGTAATTGAGCAGAAATGTCAGTTGCCTCCGAGGACACACATGTTGGAGTATTTACAGGGGAACAGCAGGATGGCCTTCCTGGAGGCAGATAGTGTGCTGTGGGTGGCTTGTAAGAGCCCCCGTCTCCTCGCTTCTGCTCGCTCAGT
>PVHP010013618.1:11032-40791 GCA_004024765.1 Zapus hudsonius
GTGACAGGGCCCCTCCTTAAAGCACAGTCCTGGCCTGACATTGCAAGATTAGTGAATGAATGTATATTTATGGCTTTGAAAGTAAAACACTGTGATTAAGGTGAACATATATCATTTTCACGACTCCTCAAAGGAAGAAACTGTTTCCCTTAAATGACTGAGTACTGGCGTTGATCTTGTATGATAAGAGGCGACCGCTTGTGTTCTCAGCAAGTTATTCATCCCTCGTCCCAGTTTTGAACAGGAATCTGCATAAATCAGCAGTTACTGTAAGCTTGTGTGTGTTCTTTCTAACTGCCCTTGGCTGTCAGGAGCCTTGGAGTCAAACCCACACAATTTTGGACTTGGAGATCACAAACTGGGATCCTCAAAAACAGGCAATAAATGAGTGGAGTGAGATGGTAGGGAAAAAAGAAAACACATTAATTCAGACACGCTTTACTTCCATTTTAAATGGGTACGAATACTCCTGGCTCCTATAAAGAGAGATATACATTTTTCCTTTTTTTTTTTTTTGATGAAAAAAATGTGCTTTTTTATTCAACTTCGGGTTTTTTTTTTTCTGCTTTGTCTGCAGAACTGAGTACCATGCAGAGGCAGATCCAGGTTTCTGGGGCTGGAGGCAGGCACAATTTGAATTCTAATATTGAGCCATCCATATTCATGAGAAACTCACATGCTTTTAATTTTTTTTGCACGCATATGTTCATCTGTATGCAGAAACGTGTGTGTATGTGCATGCGTGTGCCCATGCATGTGGTGGCCAGAGGATGAATCAAGTGCCTTCCTCTGTCACTTTTCACCTTGTTTAGAAACAGGACTGTTGTGTGGACTCATAACAGTTGAGTGAACACCCAAAGCTTCGCTCACTGCACAACCCGAGTTCGTATCTCACAGTGTCAAAGAATTGGACAAGCTTAGATAGAGAGCATTCTTACATCACACATGTTTATTTATATCAGATTTATATCAGATGGGAGTGGGATTAGGGAAAGTAGTCCATACCTGATTTAAAAGGAAAGGAGAAGTTACAGAGATCTCCAGCCACTAGTGAGGAGAGAACACGTGGGGAGATTTTAGCCACATATCTATAAAATCTGTGATGGCCAGCCAAAGAAGAAGAAGAAGAAAGAAAGATATAAAAGAACTCCCACCATGAGGAAACAAGGTTCACATGGGAAAGAAGCTGAGCCCCTGTTTCTTCTCCATTAGACTATGGTGGTAGTGGTGGTGGGGCTTACCCAAGCCCTGGAGATTCAGATGTCCTCCTGCTGGTGAGCCATGTGGGAGAGAGAAAGAGAAGGAATTTCCTGTTCCAGTGATTATATTCCCTGGCACAGGTGAGCAGAGAGACAGCTGGTTAGTCTATCTTTGACCAATTAGTTTCAGGATTAGGTTTGAACTCTAGTTAGAGACACCTCCCACTTAAGGGGAGGGGTTCAGGCATGGAATCTGTGAAACCTGCCTGAAAATACAAGTTAACCTGTCACAATCCCCCCTCTGAAGAAGTAACCCTAATTGCTGTTAGCGTATAGGGGTGCAGAATCATTCATGAAAAAAATCACCAGAAAAAAAGTACATACATGTTTCTATGAAAAAAAATCAAATAAGAATACCCATTTTCATCCTACAGGATCAGGGCAAAGCTCTGGCTGGGAGGAGTTAAGGAAGAGCATTGTGTGGGATCTCTCACTGAACCTGAGATTCATCTAATTGTCTAGACTAGCTAGCCTCCAAGTGCCCGGAATCCTCCTGTCTCTGACAACCTAGCGCTAGGATCACAGGTCTATAGTGGTATGCCTGAGATTTTACTTGGGTGCTAAGGATTCAAACTCAGGCCCTCATTCTTGCAAGCACTTTACTGATGCTGAGTCATTTCTCCAGCCCCCTCATATGCATTTTATTTTATTTTTAAATATGTTTATATATATGCTTATGTATTTATTTATTTGAGAGGGAGAGAGAGAATGAATGGGTGCACCAAGGCCTCTTGTTACTGCAAATAAACTCCAGATGCATGTGCTGCTTTGTGCATCTGGTTTTATGTGGGTACTGGGGATTGAGCCCCACTCAGCAGGCTTTGCAAACAAGCAGCTTTAACTGCTGAGCAATCTCCCCAGTCCATCGCATGCATTTTAAATTGCTTTGTTTTCTCAGCCTGCACAGATGTGAAATGAAGTAACAATTCCAAGGAATACAGTCCACTGAGTTTGGATGGGTATTTTCAGGTTTTTTTTTTTCTTTTGAGGGTAGGGTCTTGCTGTAGCGCAGGCTGACCTGGAATTTACTGTATAGTCTCAGGGTGGCCTCAGACTCATAGAGATCCTCCTGCCTCTGCCTCTGCTGGGATTATAGACATGTGCCACCATCCCCAGCTCTGTATTTGCAGTTTTATTATGGAGAATACTTGTTTCTTCAGGTTTTTATTTCCACTCTCTTTCTATGATTTTTCAGGCTTTTTATCTGGAGCTGTCAGACTTCACCAGGACAAGAGATGTGTTAGAAACATCAAGACCTAATCTGACTTTGGATGCATAATATATGTAACTTTAGAAACAGATGTATTCTTGTTTGAAGTACCACTAGAGATTTGTTCTCTCAAACACAGGACATTTGATAAATTCTATTTCACACAATTTTTATAAAAAGAATATATGGTGCATTTACAGTGGAGAGATATGATGAATATTTGTGATATTTCAAATAGGAGGACCTTTTGTTTTGACAATTTTCTAGATATGAAGACCTGGAGGACTTCCTACTTCTGGCTTTGCATGGTTCACACCTGTTTCTCCTCACACTGCCTACATATTTCTGGTGTTAACCTCCATGGGTCTTCATCTGGCCTCTGGCCCTGAATCTTCAGGCTTACTTTACTGGAAGAATGAAACCAGTGGGGGAAGGAGGATCCCCTGGGGATTTCCACACCAGG
This sequence comes from Zapus hudsonius, assembly GCA_004024765.1. NCBI lineage: Eukaryota > Metazoa > Chordata > Mammalia > Rodentia > Dipodidae > Zapus > Zapus hudsonius. The sequence continues at coordinate 13,965 of PVHP010013618.1, forward strand.
ATGATTATTGATCACTTGATTTATGGAAATAATTCAGAATTACGAATATATCCCCACCAGCCTTAAGGAAAGGTTCTTCTCTAGTGAAATCCCTGAAAAGAGTATATCAGTTACTTTTTTCATCAGTGTGACAGATTCCTGACAGAAAGAACATAAGGGAGGAAAGATGGACTTTAGCTCACAAGTTCAAGGGAGATCAGTCAACTCTTGTAGTAGAGGCCTGGCAGCTGGGTGCAGGAGTGCTGAAGTCACCTTCTAGTTGCTGGACAAAACACCTGACCAAAGGCAGCACGTGGAAGGAAAGGGTTGATTTTGGCTTGCAGACTTGAGGGGAGGCTCCACGTTGGCAGGAGAAAACATGGCATGAGCAGAGGCTGGACATCACCTCCTGGTCAACATCAGGTGGACAATAGCAGCAGTGTCAAACACTGGCAAGGGGAAGCTGGCTAAATGCCCATAAGCCCTCAGCAACACAGCTCCAGGAGGCTCCAGTTCCCCATTTGCCATCATCAGGTGCTGATCAAGCATTCAGAACACATGTGTTTATGGGGGACACCTAATTCACACCACCACATCCTGCCCCTGGCCCCCATAAACTGATAACCATTCATTCAGTCCAACTTTAAAAGTGTCCACACTTTTGATCAATTTCAATGCTATTTAAACATAGCCCAAAGTCTCTTACAGGAGCTGTTAAAAAAAAAGACATAATGGTACAGAATAAACATTCACACCGCAAAGGTGGCACTGGGCATAACAAGAAAAGATTGAATTAACACAGGATCTGAAACAAACAAGGCAAATAATGAAGCTCCGTAGCTCCAAGTCCAACATCTCTAACTAGTGACAAAGTCTGGAGGTCCACGCCTCCAGCTGGGCTGCTTACAGACCTGGGGAACAATCAATGCCAAGCCAGCAGCTCCCCTTGGCAGCCATCCCGTGGTCCTGGCATCTCCACTGAGTCTCCCCTGCAACCCACTGTGCATCCTCATGGTTCCATCGGGTCTCCACATGAGGACTTCCAACAACCCTGCCTCACATTGCCATGGCCCTTTCCAGAAACCAAAAAACAGCATTGCAGATCCAATAGCCGTCTCTCTCCTGCATTTATTATACTCCATTAGTATCAGGTGGGCTACCAACTTGTTAGTTCAGGGGGGAATAATATTTTCCTGTTGCTTGGACAAACCAACCAACAGTGTATGGAAAGTGCTTATTTTAGGCTTACAGATTCCCAGGGACGCTCCATCATGGTGGACAAAGCTTGCTCACTTTAGCATCCGTAGCGGAGACAGAGAAGCCAACATCAGCAGGCACCAATAGACTGGCTTTCTATACACCTAGTGTGGCTGGCCTGAAGATCAAGCCCCAGTGACACGCCTCCTTCAGTAGGGCTGCATCTGCTGGAGAATTAAGTAGGAGACTTCATAAAATACCTGAGTTTATGGGGATATACATTTATATTCAAAGCACCACAAGGAGCCTGGAGCAAAGGCTCCTCACATTTTGGCAGACTGGGATAAGAGAGTTTACACTAGAAATAGAAATGGATAATCCCATCTTTCAGGCCCACCACCAGGAAACCATTTCTGTTAGTTAGTCCACAGTCCCCAAAGTGCCACAACCTCTTAAAACAGTTCCACCAGCTGGGGACCTAGTGTTCAAACACATGAAACTGTGGGCACCGTTTCATATTCAAACCATACCAAGTAGCTTACTTCCCTGCTGACCACCATGAAAGGAAGGGTCATGAAGGGGAAAGCAGGACAAGAACAGACAGTGGTCTCAGCCAGTTGCAAGATAATTAACTCATTTTTCAAAATACTATGAAGCAGTGTGATTATGTAAACAAAGGATGTGGGCTTTTGCCAGAACTTGGAATGGGCTTATGCATGTTAAAAAGGGTCATGAGGCTTCATTACATCAGCATCATGGACCATTGTCTCTGGTACAAAGAGGTGGTCCTCGGCAATAAGAAAACTCATCCAGTAGTAGAGACATTGCTCTGTATCTCCAAATTGACCGTAGATGAGAAACATGGATCAAACAAACCAACAGAACTACCAAGTTCTTATTTCTGCTCAAGCTGCTTTAGAATAAGACTGCCTGTCCAATTGCCACAGAAATCAGCAGCAACAATCAGGCCACTGGGCCAGTATCTGGGGCTTCCATAACCAGGCAGGAGACCAAAGGCAGGGCAGGAAGTCCCGAGGGGCCAGTGGATGGTGTCACGCAGGGCTTACCTAGCTTCCCTGGAGTTACTCCTCTGTTCTCTTAAGTCTCCATGGAGAGACTCATCTTTCTCCCTGAAATTTCTAAGGGCTTCGAAACTAGATGTAAGAAAGATGTACGTGGGATACCAGCTGTGTTAGCCAGGGTTCTCTGAAGAAATGGAACCAGTGGATCACATATACGTGGAAGTATATGAGATTTGTTCTAGGAATAGACTTAAACAGGAAGTCCCATGACAAGCTCTCTATAATCTGAGGGACTAGAGAAGCTAGTGGTGTACTCTAGGGTGAGACTGGAGGCTTGAAAAATAGGGATCCAGGGACGGGTAGGAGATGGACATTTATGTAAGACTCTTAGTCCAGAGATTTAAGCACCAGTCTATGAGTGGGGGGAAGGAACAAGAAAGGGAACATATTCTCTACTTTCTTGTTCTATCTGGACCTTTAACAGACTGAATGATGGTGTCCACCCACGCTGTGAAGGCGGATCTTCTTTACTGAGTCTGCTGATACAAATGTTTGCCTTGTCTGGAAGCAGCTCACAGACACCTCCAGAAATGATGCTTTAACAGCCAATGGGTAGCTGTCCCTTAGCCTGTCTAGTCTATGCAAAAGTGAACCATCAGAGCAATAGACAAGAATGATCACTCAGGTTCCCAGGGCCACCGGGACCAGGATCTCAGCTTCAGTTCTAGAGGGTGATACCTACAAGACCCTAGAGGAGCATGAGGCAAGAGGCCAAAACATATAGGTACTGTTTATTTCTTTTATAATAGTTTATTTATTTATTTAGTTAAGAAAGACTAAGAGACAGATGGACAGACTAGGGCACGCCAGGGCCTCCTGCCACTGCAAACAGACTCCAGACACATGTTCCACTCTGTGCATCTGGCTTTATGCAGGTACTGGGGAAATGAACTCTGGGCCATCAGGCTTTGCAAGCAAGTGCCTTTAATAGCTGAACCATCTCTCCAGCCCCATTTTTCCCTTTTTAATAGAAAAGAAAGATATTGGCCACATGAAATGAGAATTATTTCAACCAATCATTCATTTCAACCATTATTTCAAAAGAGCTAAGTGGAAATATTAAGTACTAAGCTTTAATTAATTAATTAATCGTATGGAATGATGGAACAGAAATTTTGGGGTGTCTTTGAGAGTGACATTATCTTTCTTGGCTCTTGGCTGGGCTATAACCCAGGACCTTAAATGCTGGAATGTCATGGTCACACAAAACTTTACTGAGTCAGTGGCTTTCAGGATTTTATCTTATGAATGCAAAGAATTGGAACCTATATACCAGAAGGTGAAGTTCAGAGAGATTTATTAGAGTATGATAAAGTTTAAGAGAAGGAAGGCAGTAAAAGCCCCTGAGAAATAGGAAGGGTTTCCAGATGGGAAAGCTTACCTAGAGACCCAGATTGGGGTCTTTTCAAGGTTCTGAATGGTGGCATAAATGACCAGCTCCTTTATTCTATGTAAGGATCAGGTTAAATTCTTCCAAGAATCTTAATCATCCAGGAAAGGGGAACTCCTTTCTGGGGAGGGACTCAAGTTGAATTTATAGGAAAAAATGGGTCGAAGAACTCTTTTTAGGCAGAGAGAGAGAAACTCTTTTATGAGAGAGAGAGAGAAAGAGAGAGAGAGAATAAATGGGTGCACCAGGGCCTCTAGCCACTGTAAAGGAACTCCAGATGCACGCACCACTTTGTGCATCTGGCTTTACCTGGGTACTAGGGAATCCAACCCAGGCCGTTAGTCGTTACAAGAAAGCACCTTTAAATGCTGATTCTTCTCCCCAGCCTGTGATTGACCACTGTTATAGTCAGTTTTCTCATTGCTTTGACAAAGAACCCAACCAAAGGCACCTGTTGGGAGGAATGGGTTTATTTTGGCTTACAGACTCGAGGGGAAGCTCCATCACTGTAGGGAAAATGACAGCATGAGCAGAGGGTGGACACCACCTCCTGGCCAACATCAGGTGGACAACAGCAGCAGGAGAGTGTGCCAAACATTGGCAAGGGGAAGCTGGCTAGAACCCCCATGAGCCAGCCCCCAACAACGCACCTCCCACAAGGTTCCAATTCCAAAACTGCCATCAGCTGAGGATCAAGCATTCAGAACACATCATTTGTGGGGTCGGCTGGATCTAAGCGTCACAACCACTTTTGCAGACTGAGAGTCTAGCTGATCATTTCTTGCTTAGAGTTGTTCCAGACAACCTCAGGGATGTGGCAGGAGTCCACATGCACATAGAAACATGGAAGCTGTCCTGGGGACCAGCTGAGGTGGCTGTGGGGTAGCGTGGCACACAGCGATCTCATAACCTTCTGAGTCTTCAACAGAAACCTGTTTATCTACCTATTTGCTTATTTTTCTGCTTTAAGTAAATTCTTCTCAATTTGAAATGCTGGCTCCATTCGAAAGAAGTAGCGGACAAATGGAACAGCATATGTGCAGGCCTGTCTCAGGCAGTGGGAGCCAGTTTGCAAACTGCTGTGCCCACCGTGTCACGAAGTTCTGAGAAACAGAGGTGACTCATGTGTTCACTCCCTGCCACTGAGGGTAACCACAGCATGAATCAAATGGAATGTGGCGTCGCTTGGCGTTCTGCCATCTCCATGTGACAGGTGTTTTACATGCCTAATGAGAAGGAGTTCCCTGCTGCAATCTGAGGCTCAGAGAGACCACAGGCAGCTAGACTGCTGTGTGCTACCACAGGCACGAAGTCCTGTGTCTGAGACATGAGCACACCACCCAGAACGGTGACAGGTGGGCCTTGGAACTGCTGCTCTCTGCTACACCAATAGTAGGATTTTCTGTGCCAGGTCGTGGGTGTAAAAATGTCATTTCCTGGGCTGGAGAGATGGCTCAGCGGTTAAGGCACTTGCCTCCAGTGCTTAAGGCCCCCGGTTCAATTCCCCAGGACCCACATAAGCCAGACCCACAAGGTGGTGGCCCTGGTGTTCTCTCTCTCTCTCTCTCTCTCTGTATCTCTCTACTTGAAAATGAATAAATAAAATATTTAAAAAATGTCATTTCCTACCTTGCCAAAACAAAAGCAAAAACATAGAAGTCATTAAGAAATGTCTTTTTTTGTTATTTATTTATTTATTTATTTATTTATTTATTTATTTATTTATTTATTTATTTATTTATTTTGCTGACCTGGAATTCACTATGTAATCTCAATCCTCCTACCTCTGCCTCCCAAATTCTGGGATTAAATTAGCACCACACCTGGTAAGAAATGTCTTAATTTAAAAACACACTCTCTCTCTCTCTCTCTCTCTCTCTCTCTGTGTAGTATTATTGTTGCTGTGTACACAAAGCAGATTCCTTTATATTTTAAGAAAACTGGTTTGCCTATTAATATCAATTTGGGCATTTAATTTAATTTAATTAATTTATTTATTTTTGGTTTTTCGAGGTAGGGTCTCGCTCTAGCCCAGGCTGACCTGGAATTCACTATGGAGTCTCAGGGTGGCCATGAACTCACGGTGATCCTCTTACCTTTGCCTCCCGAGCACTGGGATTAAAGGCGTGTGCCACCACGCCTGGTTTAATTTGGGCATTTTAAACTGCACTTAGTAAGCAAAATATTGACATATTGCCTTAACTCATCCATTTTCACGTATTTTCCCACACCTAGCCATCAAGAGGTTGGGCAGCTTTCAGGGCAGTCGTCTCAGTGGTTACAATTTCTTCCAGGCCTTTCCATCTCTCTAATCCACCTTCCTCCATGTTGTCTTCCTCCTTAGACTGAAATCAAAATGGCTGTAGCAATTTCACAAACCCTATCCAGGCCAAGAACAGAGTCCTCTCTTGCCAAGGAAACATTCCTCACATGCTTTTATTGTCTCCTCAATTTTGGTTGTCCACTGTGAAGCCAGTAACCAGAGAGTTACTCTGAGGTTAGCCTGGGCCACCTGGCTCAGGTGAGGTGGGTTGGTCTGCCTTAGGCAACCATGAAGGAAGCCTAAATAACCATCATGTGGGTTGGAGTGAAGATCTTTCAGGAAGGAGCCAAGAAGAGACAGAGTCGGACAGGCAACCCACTGTTCCCAGACCTGGAACCCTGTCACCCTTGCCTTGGTTCTGTGATGACAATCATGCAATTTTAGTGTCATGATCTCTCTCAAATGTAGACACTGAAGGAATTGTTAGCGTAACAGACGCTGTGGAGATAGGCAAGGAAGAAAGTCTGTGGAAAGAGGGAGAAGTGGACTTTGCATAAAGTTCATAAAGGTAAAACTTTTCTAAAAAATAAAACCAGGTCTGGAGAGGTGACCCAGGACATAAGAGCACTTACTGTGCTTGCACAAGGACCCAAGCTCATTGCATGTAAAACAAGGTGTGGTCACGCATGTCCAGACCCCAGTGCTAAGGGGGATGGAGATGGGAGGTGCGGGGGGCTCACTGGTTGGCCAGTCTCAGCACAAAATGACAGCTTCACCCTTCTCAGGCCTCTGCATCAGTGCACACATACACACACACACACACACACACACACACACACACACACACACACACACACACCATGCCCAAAAGAAATAGAAATAATTAAACATATCAAAACAGAAAACTCGATCAACCGTAGTTAATAAAGGTAAATCCAGTTCAATGGCCACGTTGCCTCTTCTTCTCAGCGCTCTTCTCAAGGGTCCAGGGTTTGGAAGCTGTGTCCCAGCTCTAGGTCGCATTGTCCCTTCAGCCCCACCAGCATTCTTGGGAGCCAGCACTCAGGTGAAAGAATGAGGCAGTGTAGGAGACAGCAGGACCTTACTTCTCACACAGACAACCAGGCCTGAGCTACTGGTGTGTAGCCCTGCAGGGTGCAGCATGTCCAGCACCCAAAGGCTTGGGTGGGCCATATTTGAATGTGGCCTGGTCCCCAATCAGGATGCTATCAGCAACCTGGTTGGAGCTGCAGGAAGTGGAATTCAGTGAGTCAATATTGTTGCGTTTGGTTTATTTAAGGAAGGACAAGGGTGCAATAATCAGCTTGCGTCACTAGACTGAAATACCTGACACGGACTACTTATGAAGGAAAGAGGTGGATTTAGCTCCTGGCCTGGGCGGTTCAATATTCTAACAGCAGAAGAACACAGTCCTGTGGGCTTCTGGCTGTGGCATCCCATGGAGAGAATGACAGTGACAAGGTCATGTATGGGGGCAAGCAATATGGAGATCAGGAGCAGAGAGAATGTCTTCTAAGAGAAGTCCTCAGAACTAAGGCCCTCTCGCAAGGCTCCACCTCTTAAAGGGCCCTCCTCCCAACAGCATCACCCTGGGAATTCAGTTCCTGACACACAAAGCTTTGTGGGGGGCAGGGAGATGTGCTACGTTCCGAGATTATGGAGGACAGATTGGGGTACCTAGAATGTAGAGGAAAGATGGAGGGAGTTAGGTGACATACTAGAGAAGGGTGGCCTGGAGGAGAAAGTGTGAGAGAGAGCAAGGAACAAGGGAGAGCAGGAAAGAGAAGAAGGAAAGACAGATAGCAGGAAAAAAAGAGAGGAGAGAGGAAGCTAGAAGACAAAAAGGGAAAAGGAGAAGAAAGATTTGTGAGAAGCCAGGGCAGGATGCTGTGGGCAGGAGACATCCTGAGACTCCTGAGACCCTGAGCTAAGAATACAGAAGCTATAGATCAGGAAGGTCTCCCCAAAGTGGAAAGCCCACCCTTGAGAATGGCTGGAGCAGGGCAGAAATGAACTGATGTCAAGATTAACAAACAAGAATGGAGGCTCTTTACACAGCCTCCTGAAGATCAGAGCCCAAGTCCTGGCTGAGGTTGGGAGTAACCAATCCCAGGGTGGAAAGAACAAAAGTGGTGCCATGTTTGAGAGCTGTGACTGTATCTGATACTTCAGAGACAGTAGAAAGTGCAAGGAAGGAGTGATAGTTAAGTTTATTGTCAACTTGACCTGTGCAATAATCCACAGTAATCTTGGGCTGGTCTCTGAGCTTGCCTGCAGAAAGGATTGACAAAATCCTTTTGGGATTTTGGAGAAGCGAGGAGGTCCCTTCTCCAGAGTGAGCCCTCCCCCCAGTGGGTGGGCCTTCCAGAAGGGGACTAGATATAAGGAAGCTTAAGGGGAAGGGAACTTCTCTTCCTTCTTCCCCCGGCTGCTGGTGCTGGCTCTTTCTCTCTGCTTGGATTTATGAAAGGGGGGCAGCCTTTTCCTTCATTTTTGGAACTTCCCCAGAGCTTCCCTGGATCTGTTATTTCAATAAATACTTTCTTCGCCCAATTGTGTCTGGTTTAGAGATTCATTCCAGCTGTGTGAGGGTGATTACAACAGAAGGTGAGGAGGGCTGCCCACTGACAAGAAGGGAGAGGCCACCAGGGAGGGTGGAGACACCAGTAGATTGTAGCTGATGCAGGTGGCCATAGGGCACCTGAGCACCCAGCCACGCTCTTCAGGGTGGCTTGGCCTGAGGAGTGTCTGCAATATGCTCTAGAGATGGGGACGGGCTGGGAAGGCAAAGGAGGGGTCCAGGCCCAGCTCGCTCACACCTCCCCAAGCCTAGACACTATTTGTTTGTGGTCAGCTTTCTAGTTGCTGCACAGAAAGAACCCAAACAAAAGTGGTTTGTGGAGGAATGGGTTTATTTGGCTCATGGACTCGAGGAGAGACTCCATTCTGGCAGGGAAAACGATGGCATGAGCAGAGGGGTGGACATCACCTCTACCACAGCACTGCAAACAGTGGCAGGAAGATGTGCCGAACACGGGCAAGGGGAAGCTGGTTTATAATCCCCATAAGCCCGCCCCCAACAACACAGCTCCATTGAGGTTGTAAAATCCAAACTGCCATCAGCTGAGCATCGATTACCCAGAACACATTCATTCGTTTGTGAGGGGCACCTGGATCAAACCATGACACTATTATAATTAATGAATATTCCAGTTAAAAGAGGGAGGTCAGGAACATCAGGCAGTTTGGTATGAGACAGCCAAGCAACCCAGATAAACAACAACCAGGACTGTGGAGACAGCTCAGTGGTGAAGAGAGCTAGCTGCTGGGTAAGAATGAGGAGGACCTGAGACACTCCAGTTTGAAGCCCCAGAACCCCTGTCAAAAGTTGGGCATGGCCATGAACCCTGTAACCCCAGTGTGCAAGGAGAATCTGTGGGTCTTGCTATCTGAAAATGGTAACTCTGGGTTGAGGGAGAGACCCCATCTCAGGGAAGTATGTGGAAATGTTAAAGAGCAATAGAGAAGGGTATCTGAAATACTCCTCTGGCCTCCACATGCGTGTGCATAACATTCACATACACATATGTATTTACCACACACCATACATCCCATCATACATCACACACACACAAGCAAAAAATTATAACAAAGCAAAGTCAGTCTCGTCAAGTTCCTAGTTCCTATGAACTATGAAGCCCCTCCTTGAAGAACATGTAAGGCTCTTTCCCCTATTAAGCTGCTCAGCTTTATGGGTAGCTTTACCCTTAAACATATTTCTGTATCTAATATCTAATTGTAACATGCTGAATTTTGGGTAAAAATAGTTTCCAGGAAAGCTACTTACTGTTTCAGGAAGAGACCACTCCATACTGTTCCAGAAGTGGGCAAGACTTGAAAGACCAGATATTAGAGACAGCCTGGCACTCTGGAGGGGGAACTTACTTTCCACTTTTGCTTTCTCACCTGCTAACAGTAAACCTTCATTATCTGCTCACTCCCTGTGCCTTGAGGAAATTCTTCTCACACAGCACAAGACCCAAGACAGCTGCTGTGGTGGTGGGGGTTGGAGAGAATGTGGGGGAGGCACATCTGCCCCATACATAACAGCACCATGTGCAGAAGCCAAGGGTACTTCTGGGGACAAGTGCACACTGATTCACTCTAAGGACAGAGGCATCTGCTCAGCAGTGACAGGAGGTCAGGGACACCCTCATGCATGGAGACCAAAATCTTTCCCTGTTCCCAGGTGTCAATGAAGGCAGGAGGACTGGGAGGAGAAGGATATCCCTCTGGAGGACTTGAACTTGGAATTGGTTGAATATTTACTGGTTAGAAAAATGCTTTTTTTAAAAAAAAATAATAATGTGCATAGCAGTTTTATCCAGAATAGCCAAAATGTAGAAACAAACAAAATGCCTGTCAAGTGATGAATAGATCAATAAAATATGGTATATACAATGTGGGTCCATGGGTTAGCGGGGAAGTTGCAACGTGCATCAACTCCCTGTTGGTCCACGGAGCTGGGTGAACAGAGGCTTGGAATAACTGTGAGCCGACGAGAGACAAGCACTCTTGGGAGAATGCGGCAGTGGGCAGTTCTCGTTTATTGTATAAATAAGAGTTGTTTATATAGAGGAAAAGGCAGAGGTAGGAGCATAGGCAGCAAGGAGATTGGTAGGGGCAGGATCTGTGGGCATCTCATGAGTTGATCTGTAGGGACTAATACCTTTGGATACCTATTTTGCATAGATAAATAGAGGGGGGCTACGTGACATATAGAATGGTGAAGTCAGCAGAGGAAATGTAACCTTACTGTTTAGGTTTGTTATTGCAGCTGGACTAAGTTTAGGCCTTGAATTGCCTGCTTATCTCAGGGCACAGCTGTGGCCTGCCTGGGGGCTGGAGTGTCCAGGATTCACTCGAGATTATCGGGGTCCTCAGACTGCCTTGACTTCCTTAACAGAAGGAGACAGTCCTGGAAGCCTGCCGGTCTCAGCAAACCCTATATCCTCCATGCCCCTTTAGCAGGATACCACAATACAATAGACTATGTAGCACACTATAGAAAAACATAAAAAAACAGATGGTCAGACAGGGATGAAACTTGGAAACACCGTGCTAAGTGAAAGAAGTCACATGCCAAAGATTACATTTTGTATGGCATCATTTATATGAAATGCCCAGCACAGATAAATTTATGGGACAGAGTAGATTTGTTGTTACCTGGATTTGGGAGTGGTGGGCAAATTAGGGGGTGTTGGATAAAGGCTGTGAAGTTTCTTTTCAGGGTTATGAAGAGGACTTGAAATTGACTGTGGTGATGATTGCTTAACTGTACATATGCTAAAAGTCACTGAATTTTACACTTTAAAGTATGAATTCCACAGTAGCCCAACAAAACCGGTACCTCTCCAAAAGATAGTCTTTGGATTGGAATCTATCATGGAAAAAAGGAAGAATTAATGGTGGTTGTTTGTGGCAGTCAGCTTTCTAGTTGCTGCACAGAAAGAACCCAAACAAAAGTGGCTTGTGGAAGAATGGGTTCATTAGGCTTATGGACTTGAGGGGAGACTCCATCCTGGCAGGGAAAATGATGGCATGAGCAGAGGGTGGACATCAGCCCTGCAAACAGTGGCAGGAAGGTGTGCCAAACACTGGCAAAGAGAAGCTGGCTTATAACCTTCATAAAACCTCCCCAACAACACAGCTCCAGTGAGGTTGTAAAACCCAAACTGCGATCGATCTATCAGAACACATGCATTTGTTTGTGGGGGACACCTGGATCAAACCATGACACTTTTTCCTAAAATTCCACGTTTGCCTCCAGGATTTTTGCTCTGGCATTTCTCAGGACATTCCAGTAATTAAATTAGGTCATTGTTCTTTCTCTTCCTCAGCAAGCGCCAGTCCAACATGGAGAGAGTAGTGCCTCTTCATTCTCAACCAAAGAAGCCATTTCAGCCTCCTCCAGTCTCTTCCTGCGGGCCCAGCAGAAAGGACGTAAGAGGCCTCTTTTGCATGATGTTGACCTACAGAGCTTGGCAAAAGGGCAGTATGTGCTCTGTCTGAGTGGCATGTGCAAAGACATCACAAGTCTAAGTTCAGACAGTGCTGATCCCAGCCTTGCCCACAGGGCCCTTCTGAACAGGGGCTATTGCCTTTCTAAAGAGGCACATCTTCTTTTTATTTATCTGTTTGTGACAGGGTCCCATTCTGTAGCCCAGGCTGGCCTAGAACTCATTTTTATAGTTGTGATGGGCCTCAAGCTCATGGCAATTCTCCTGCCTCAGCCTCTCAAGTGCTGGGATTACAGGAGTGAGCCACCATACCTGGCTACATTCTTACTGTTGTGCTTTGCAAACGATGCACTTGACAACTGCCCAGAGTAGTGCTTATAAGAGACTTTACATACTTCAAAAATTATGACAGGAGCGGTGGTTTACGCCTTCAATCCCAGCACTTGGGAAGCTGTAGGGGGATTACTATAAATCTGAGGCCAGCCTGGGACTACAAAGTGAGTTCCAGCCTGAAATGAGTGAGGCCCTACCTCAAAAAAAATAATAATAAATAATTTTGGTTACACCCAGCAGATACATTCTGATATCATTTCAATACCCTAATCTCCATGCATGGAAGTTGTCTGTGGATTTGTAAATTTAACAACCATGGAGTATTTCCTGTCATTCATCATTTACTGGGAGATTCCTGTTACTGTTGTGGGTCTGGTCTGTTTCCAGCTTTATACCATGGTAAATCGCAGCTGCTATGTATATATTGCTACATATTCGTTTTTGTCTTGAAACTGTTTTCGTGCAACATACTCCCAGACATGGGATTGCTGGTCAGACAGTCATTCTATGACTCTTCATACAGATTGTGTGACATTTTTCAAGAAAGTAAAAGCCACTCTATGGAGCAACCAGCAGGCTCTAAATGTGCTTATTTCCTTGATAGACTGGTCATTCGTGTGCTCTGTTTATTTAGCTTTTTAAAAGTTCAGCCTAGTGGATGAGAGCTTATCTTACTTAGGTGACCTTTCTGTCATTGTTGGGGTTTGAAATCTACCGAGTTGGCCCGGGTACAGATGTCTACCCGGATTAGGATTGTGCAGGGTCCAGAATGAAAGAATGCAACAGGTCACACCCAGAGAAGAAAGAATAAGGGGCCACCCAAGAGGAACCTCTCCATTGGCCACAAGTGGCTTCCCTTTCCCATAAACCTGACTTCTGGGAGGCTCATTGGCACGCATGTAAGTCACATAGTTGGTGCTCAATGAATGCAGTCTCCAAGTAGGTTACCCCTGAGGGGAAACTCCCAGAATGCTTTATATTAACAGGTACCTGCGAGCTTCCTTTTTTTGCCTTTCTAGAAGGAAGTTGGTGGGGGCAGCAGGACAAGGCTTAGGAAAGAGTGAGCTAACATGGCGTTGGCTTGGTTTTAGAAGGGTTCTCTGGGAAACCATTCAGCACAGAATGGCCTGATTCCTGCCTCACTTCTCTGCACCTGCAAAGAGAACCTCCACCTGGCATGTGTTTCGAGGCTGTGTACCTTGAACTTGCAGCAGCATCTGCAGCAGGCATTTAGCCTACGGGAGCATCTCATTAAAACTACCAAAGTGAGTTACTTGGAAATGAGGACCACTCTGCCCCTTTCAGATCCCCCATGATTCATGTGTCCAGCATGCTTATTACAGGTGAGTATCTCTTGTTCCAAAATACGTGGGGTCAGAAGTACTTGATTTCCAAACCCTTTTTTTTTCTTCTTCCAGATTTTGGAATATTTACATAAATGGAATGAAATGTCATGGAGATAATACCCAGGTCTAAACATGAAATCTGTTTATGCTTTATTTATATCTTATACATATAGATTAAATGTAGAATTTTAAATATCTTTATTGTACTTGCATTTTGAATGAGAACTGTCACACGAGGTCAGGTGTGTCCTTCTCCACTGGAGACATCATGTCTGCACTCAGGAAGTCTCTTATTTTGGAGCAGTTTGCATTTTAGATTTTGACATTGGGAATATTCAAGCAGTGTGGGCACTCAGCATAAGCACCTTAATGTAGGAGGGGATGTGTGGGTGGGTGGGTGGATGGGTGGATGGGTGAGCGGATGTGGATGATGGATGGATGGATAGATGGACGGATAAATGGGTGGATGAAAATATTCAGGAAGAGGGGTAAAGCACCTCATGTTTGCCATCTCTTTAATGGATTTCTCTCCTTTTGAAAATGAAACTCTTCTTCCAAAGCAGGCTGATGTGCTGAATTACCTTCAGCCCTCAGATCCGCAATGGGATCCGTTGGGAACCTGGGAGAGGCACTGTCTCTACATCCTGCCTTGAGCTAGAGCCCCAGTACAGCGAGTGGACCAGTGACCTTCTGCAGCAACATGCCTGGTGACCAGAGTCTGTGATCCACTCATCTAGAGACCAGTGGGACAGCAGTTCAAAACTACTACGGATGACCCAATGTGAAGAGGAATGGCCTGAGGACAGAGCCATTCCCTCGGGTCTCGGGAGAAAGAATAGGTTTCAAGGGCAGACAGCTGAATCAAGCCTGCCACCAAACCTTTCTAAAGCATAAACTCCACTTTGGGAAGAATCTGGTTGTAGCAGGTTATGCCCAGTAACAAAGCAGTGATGTTTCACATCATATGAATGTGGGTTTGAAAAACAAAATGCAAAATAAAAATAGTAACTCACTTATTGACAGCCCATCGTGGGGTGCCAGATATCACCCTCAATGTAGTCAGTCACCTTGTGAATGCCAGGTTTTTACAACTGCATCTATTTTATAGACTAGGAGACAACAAGGTTTAAGTAGTATAGTTAGGATTTGAACCCAGGTCTCTCTGATTCTGGAGCTCAGCATTCCTTTTCAATCAGTCTGTGACTTAGAAATGGCCTCGTCCTCTCGAGGAAGGATTTCTTATTTCTTATTTCTTCTGAAATAAGTCCATTTTTATGAGGTTGTGATCTGAATGTGAAATGACCCTCACAGGCTCGTGCATTCTAACATTTGCTCCCTAACTGACTGGTGCTGTTTTAGGAGGTTGTGGAGTTGCTTGAACATGAAGCCTTGCTGGCAGACTGAGGGTCTTAGGGAAGGTTTATGAGTCATGGTCTGGCTGGCTACTGCTCAAGCTCTGCTTCCTGACCTACCGAAACACGAGCGAGCTATCTCACTTGCTCTTCCACAGCCTCAGAATCAACATGCCTTCCAGCAGACTGCGAGCTGGTTCCTCCCTTAAGCTGCTTCTTGTCAGGTACATGTTCACAGAATGGGAACAGTAACATAGTCCTCTTACGTTGGCCGGATGGACTAGTGCATTGTCTTTGGGGTCCATGGCTTGTGGCCCTGATTCAATCCCAAAACTAGACAGATGTGCTACTCTGAGCGGCAGCAGGTGTGTCACAGGTAACAAGGAGTCTATGAAGGAGAGGGCCTGAGGGGGAAAAACAAAACATAACAAAACAACAACAAGAAACACCACTTTAGGGCAGAGCTTAACGCTGAGGCACTTAACTAGCAAAAGTGCTTAGAATAAGTGAATATTGTGCACTAAGCCATTAACGGGACACCTGGTTCACTCTCTCCAAGGCTTAGGAAACACTGAAGAAGAGGGAGTGGAAAGAAGGGTAAGAGCCAGAGGATGGGGAGGAGTGCTGTGGAGTTCTGGGCATGACATGGCCTTTATACTCATGAACTCACAGCAGCTATGGTTTCTTGTACAAGATTGAATTAAACCTGTCAACAACCCGTTATGGATAGGAGTGTGGCTCGTACTCATGCAAGTAATCCTGGTTGAACTCAGTGAGTTACGAGAGCGCGTGCACACACATAAAAACATGCAAGTGTGTGTGTGGGGGGGGGTTAGTTGGGAAGAAGGAGGGGATAAGAGAGGATAATGAAGGGTGGTCACATACATTATATACACGTATGAAACTTCCAGAAAAGAAGATAACAAACACCAATGCAATTCTCGTTCATTATAGTAGAATGCAGGAGCAACAGCTCCTCTGGACCTAGCATGGTATTTTAGGAGACAGGAATGGAAGAACCTGCAGAGAGAACAAAGAGCCCAGTGTCCACAGACACAGGTGTACCTGGTGGCAGCAGGTATGCTGTGATGATGAGACCAAGGCCCTGTTCCCCTCCCCCAGATCCTCTCACAACCCCAAATCTATCCAGCACTGCTGGGTGACCCCACCCTACTTTTCATGATATTTTAAATCTGCCAGGGCTACAGGAAAGTCTTGGGTCACATTGTGCTTGTCTCCTGGGTCCCCAGGAAGTCTCTGGCAAGGTCTGTCGGTGTGTGATCTGAGCTCTTCCACGGGGTCCGATGCTCTTTGAGGTTTGAGGGTGTCAGGCATGACTGAAGCAGAGGCCTCCCATCAACAGAGCGGAGTCACAAGTTCAAGTTGTGGGTGGAGCTCCCTGAAGCCCAGCATGGATCTGGAGCTCCTGAGCTCAGTGTTCTGTCCCTTAGATGGCCTCCTTTAGACACTGACTATCCACTTTCCACCAAGTCTCCTGTCTCCGTGTGTCATGGAGGCAGGGACAGATCTGCTTATCACCGTCCTCCCAGGGCCTGGCCTGTGACAGGTGCCAGCTGCTCCAGAAGCACTGGAAACATCTGAAGGTTCCTGTCGTGGGCCTTTTGGGTTAAGAACCGAATGGACTGGTCACCAGGCTGAGGCACACTCGCATGGACACTGGTGCGGATTCAGAACCCACTTTTACTTCCTCGTGTTCCATTCAGGCTCTCTTTGCATGCTTTCTGGAAATCAATGGGCACGAAGGACGGCCATGCTCCTTCCAGCCATCCCGGGTCTTGTTTGTGCAGCCTGGAGCCATCACGGGCTCCCACGTCCTGCTCCTGCCTCCCCCCAGCTCTCCCTATAGTTCTCATCATGCTTTCTTGAACAAGGAATGAGGAACATGTTTGGCTGATGTTTGCATGGAATTTGGTCTCTGACCTGAGAACAGGACAAATATTATGATGGCCGGGGCGCTCGCTGGGGTTGTGAATTCCTGTCGAAACCCCGCCCCATGGAAAAGAGCAGAAGGAGCCCTGGAATCTGGGTCCTGACCCCATTCCCTAGCCAAGGGCTTCAGCCCTTCAGGCCTCAGCTCCTCACAAAGGAGGCCACTGTGCTGTCTGGGGTGTCCGCCACCCCTGATTCCATAGTCACCAGACACCTACCTTGACAAGAGGAGGTGACAAAGGCTGTAGCTACAGCCTTGTTTTATGATGAGTTTCCCCATCTGTTAACTGGAAATTAGCTTAGCCTAGATTAATATTTAGAAAGGATTTATAAAGAAAAGAACCTTAACCAAAGTTAATCCTGAGGGAGAGGTGTTTTCAATTCTATTTGTGGAGTAGGTGGAGACCGTGTCCCGAGCTAGGACAAGTCCCATAATCCCCCCGTAAAGCCCTTTTGCTGTTGTAGTTTCTAACTTTACAGTTACAAAACCAGCAGAAGCTCCTCACGACACCAGTGCCCACATATTCAGAGTTCCTTTATATTTTTTAAAAAATATTTTTAGTACTATATTTACTTGTAAGCAGAGAGATGCAGAGAAAGAGAGGGAGAGTAAGTGAGAGTGGCACCCCAGGTCCTCTAGCCTGACTGGGCTTTAAGGAATCACTGTGCCCATGAGTGCCCAGGCCTAGCGAGACAAGGACGCCAAGGACGCACTCAGGAAACAGTGGCTATTTTTATTATGCCTTTCCATTGATCTGTCCCATTCACTATCCAGAATGGATAACTCCCCCCTTTTTTTTCTCATTGGCAGAAATTGAACTCAGGGCCTTAGGTACACTGTATGAGTGATCTAGCCCTGTTATACTTGCAGCTCTTCACATCATTTCTTAAGGAAAGTTTGGGATAAAATCTCAGCTAGAAACCTCATCTAGTTGGGCTTTTAGAAACCCTCCACACACACACACACACACACACAACACACACACACACACACCCAATGAGGCAAAAGGGTTCCAACCCTCCTGCAGGAAATCCCACGCTTGTGCACACAAGAAGAGATCAAGTTCATGTGATCCCAACTGAAGTGAACAAAGACGAGCCCACCCAGTCACCGGGAGCAGTGTGATGCACACCCAGGTCCTCACACTTAGCTCTCCCCAGAATGTCTAGAGGAGAATGTGCCGGACAAGTGGGAACCTCTTTCCTGTGTGACTCTCAGAGCACCTCTGCTACAGGAAAACACTGGTGGTCAGATCAAAGTTCCAGACACACGTGTCAAAGTTGGTGAGCAGCTGGACTTAGAATATGTTACTAGCTATTAACCCATTCATAGGGTCCCCAGCGACACTTCCACACACGCGTATATTCACTGATGGGTGAAAACAGCGGCTCTAGGTGGAGTGAGAGAAGAGACTCCTCTTCAAGGAAACAGGCAGATGAGCAAAACGAGCAGGACACTCAAAATTCTCCTTTGGCCTCTGTGTGCACAAGGCATATACATCTGCACACATGTGTGCACACACTATACACACCTCACATCACACACTACATACATACTCCACATACACCAAAAATTCAAATGAATCCATTCAAGTAATAGGTAAATGCTATGAATTTCAAGATTATATATATATACATATATGCATTTTGTTCTTAACCACAATTATCCTAAGTCTCTGAGGCAAGCTTGTGCTTTTGGGAGGCTTAGAACAGGGAGCCATAAGGGACCACACACCCGTGTTCAGGTCAGTTGTCTGGACCGAAGTGGCACAGGCAAGGACACTGGCAGATTCTCACTGGCCAGTCCTTATGCCTTCGCCCCTGGGTGGGGGCTGAGATTCAGCAGGGCGCTGGGGTGACCGTGGATCCTGAGGGACCTCAGATCTGAACTCTAGGCCATGAAGACAAAGGGTGTGGTTCTCCAAGGTCAGATTCGGTGTCCTTGGAAATTACTGGAGGAGCTAACTAAACTGCCAAAACCTGCCCCAGCTCCCCTGTGAGCCCTTTGACATGATGTGCTGGGGGTGACTCACTTTGATCCAACTGCCAGAAGTTTTCAGGAATCCTGGGACATGGTTGCTCTACACAGCCATCATTATATACTGAATTATATCAACTTCTATAAATTACATCACAAACAGAAGTATCTATTCTCAAAGCACCACTTCTTAGTTATTTTGCTGCATTTTTCCTATGGTCTACACTCTGAGTGGAGGGAAGGTATGTGTATCCATTGTCTCTGTGAGGAAGCTGCGTCTTGAGGCCTCCCTGGCACCCAGCTGGGCATCAAAAATAGACCATGGTGTGTATTCCCACTCATGGAAGATGGCAGAGTCTGCCACCCAGGGACTCGGGTCAGCAACCCGAGAGCAGTGCACTGTTAAACACTTAGTGGCTGCCCTTGAGGTAGAACTGGAATAAGTTCTCCAGGTGGTCTGACCAGAGAGTTTTCTTAGAATACATTAGGAACAGGCTAGGGTGTGGGTGGGAGAGAAGACATCCCAGGCCACCTTCGGGCTCTGAGAACTCAGGCTGAGCTTCCAAAGGTCTGTAGATCCCTCTAAGATCTTAAGGTGTTTAGTCCTATAAAATGGGGACACATAGCATGTATGGGTCTCTGGGTTTTCTATTCCCCAGCACTTTACACAGAAATACATATGTTAAAAAAATAAAATGGGGTTGCTGCTGATGCACCACTGAGGCTTAGCTGAAAATGCTAAATGAGGTAATACATATTAGAAGCCCATGTGCACTGCCTGGTGTGTAGGAGGTGCTTAATAATCATTACCTGTTATGATCATCAGACAGAAGGAAGTTCATGCCAGAAGACCATATGTTCTCTTTTATAACTTGATTTTTTTTTGTCTTTGTGACTCAAAATGAGGTGGGCCTGCAGCCTTCTGGTCTTTTTCCTAAACCTTGAGAATATTTATAAGTCCCTCTGGAGTAGGGTGCGGTTGCTTCCCAACTCAGCAGCCCTCAGAGATGTTCCCACCTAACAGCCAGCAGGTGTGAGTTCACGTCTGCTTACAGGTCATTGGAGTCACACAAGGGCAGCTGGTATCATCACTGTTAACAAAAGGCCACTGGCAGTGGGCAGAGCGTCATGGTGTTTGGGGGCAGTGGTGACAGGGCCCATAACAGGATTGTCTTTGGGCTTGCCCTTATAATCTTTGCTAGAGCTCAAAGAAGAACCCGGCTTCTCTTTATCTTTGGCTTAACCCGTTTATCCATGAACAACCCAAGCCCCTCCCTGAGGCAGGGGAGGTCTCCTTCACTAAAATTTAAGTCCAATCCTGGCATTGTGATGGGTCATGGTCAAGACCCTAGAACTTGGCGTCATGGCTGGCCTCTTCCTGAGCCAGCCCAACCAGCTGCCCCTGGCTCACCTGAACCAGAGGGTGACACCCACTAGAGTGAGGCCACACAAAGCCTCGGCCTGCCAGCTGATCACTCCTGAAACTCCAGTGAGTTTCCTGGGCTGAGATTAGGGGAGAAGCCCCCTGACCCTTCTCCCACGTGGGCTCTCTGCTCCTCCACATGCAGGAGCTCTCTACTCTTTTCCGCTTTCCTTCTCTTAATCTAGTCAATCTAATAAAGTCTCTCTGAGCCTTACCCTCTGGCCTGTGGACTTCAATTCTTTAAATTCCTAAGACAAGAATCCTGGGCACTTTAAATTTGTTGGTGCATTGGCATGTTGATGTATTGACAAGGAACCCTAAAATTCTCGTTTCAGGATTGGCTTTCTATCTTTACTGTCATTATATTTTACAAGGATTCATCAAATTCATTTGTTTCACACATATTTGGGATCCATGTAAGATACAAGGTATTGTGTTGTGGGGTGTGAAGGTATTATAGTATTGTGTCCTTATTAACAAGATTGGTAGTACGAATTACTATTTGCTAGGATAAGAAATACTTTAAACAAACAAACAAATAAGTAAATAAAATACTTTAAACCAAACTATAGTTATAGTTATATATAGTTATAGGGATAATGGGGTCCAGGCAATCACTGGAACTAGAGGTTTTTTTTTTTTAATCAAAAAACTTTTGTTTTTCAGGAAGAACCCCATTATCTTTCCTGCTATATCAGTGACAGGAGAAAGGGCAGTCCTTGTAGGGAGCACAGGCCCAGGTACAATGGGCAGGGGAGGCAGCCAGCTCTCTCCCAGGCCAGCTCTCCTGTCTTCCGAGTCAGTGGATAGACTTCCTGCCAGATCTCCAGAGACTTCATATTGGGCTGTGAACTGGCCCAGCACTGAGGTAGACACCACAGGAGAATGGATCTCTGGGTAATTCTGACAATCGGGGATTTGTACCTTTCCAGTGACCTTAGAATCTGAAGCTCTCAAATGCCACCTGTATCCCTGACCTCTATGCTCTGTAATCCCTTGTTCCTGTGTGCCTTTGCCGGCTGCAGAGGCAGGGAGAGAGCAGGCCATGGCAGGGGCCCTTTCAGCAGCAGTCTGACCACTGACTATATGCAGATGGTCCATGTCTTTACAAACCAGTTAGGTTTGTGAAGTTCAAAACAGTTACAACCATGCTTAGAATCTGTGGTGATTTGAATGAAAAATGATTCCATTAGACGGATGTGTTTGAATGACTTACCTCCCAGTTGGTGGTACTGTTTGAGAAGGCTGTGAGATCTTTTGGAGGAAGTATATCACTGGTGGCAGGCTTTGAGGTGTCATAACCTAGCTCTCTATCTCTCTTTACTTCCTCCATGTTGGCATGAAGATGTGACCCAGGCTTTCTGTTTGCTTTTCCTGCCCTCAAAACTGTAAGATGATGATCAAAACTCTCTTTCTTTGAGCTGCTTCTGCTCATGTATTTTGTCCCAGCAAGGAGAAGGTAACTGATACAAAGTCCTTCAAAAATCCTTAATTATCTGTACTTTAAAAATCCAACACTTGGAGGCGGGCGTGGTGGTGCACGCCTTTAATCCCAGCACTTGGGAGGCAGAGGTAGGAGGATCGAGTGAGTTCAAGGCCACCCTGAGACTATGTAGTGAATTCCAGGTCAGCCTGGGCTAGAGCGAGACCCTACCTTGAAAAACCAATATATATATATATATATATATATATATATATATATATATATATAATCCTTGGGTGTTGAACATTTTGCTGCATACTCCAGCCTCATGTCTGGCTTCCTCGCTCTTTCCCCATATTACAGCTGCTGAAACAGCTCCCCAAGATCAGGATCTGTGATGTTCTTCCTTGGCACAATAGGGAAACCGTGGGGCCTTTGAGAGGCGGGGCCTGTGGAGGTTTTAGGCCATTGGGGTCATACATTCAAAGGGGACTGTAGGACCTGGGTCTCTTCCCGCTTTTTGCTTCCAGCTGAGGTAAGGGCTTCTCATAACACAAGCTGACATGCTCTCACCATGACGCACTGCTTCACAACAGCACAAAAGCCAAGGGATGGAAACTGTGAACCAAAATAAGCCTCTTCTTTTCTTTTTTTGCACATGTGTGTGTACAGAGGCCAAAGGCTGATCCAAGTGTTTTCTTCACTCACTCTTCATCTTATTTCTTTATCAAGAAATTATTTATTTTTGATAGGGTTGAAGCATGGATTTGTGTAGACAAGCGGTCAGCGAGCTCCAGGTAACCGTTGCTACAGGTGCACAACACCTCGCCCAGCTGCGGATTCAAACTCAGGTTCATGTGTTTACGCAGCAAGTTCTTTACCTACTCAGCTCTCTCCATAGTCCTTCCCTCCCTCCCTCATTCCTTTCTTCCTCTGATAGGACCTTACTACACAGCCCAGGCTTGCCTCAAGCTCACCATCCTCTTCCTTCAGCTTCTCACATACTAGGGTTACATTTGTCCCAGTACCCCTGGCTCCTTCCCTGTTTTAAAGTTTATTATCGAAGTGATTCTGTAATAGTAATGGAACTGTATCACACCTACCTACCATTATTCATGAGTGACATTTTTTTCAACACTTTTGACTATCTCCCTCTTCAGGGATGGTCACCCCTGCAGCGTGACCTCTATTGGAATATTTAGCACACTGCCTTCTTACAGGGGTTTGTCTCGCTTGAGAGAGAGAGTCAAGTATGGCCATTGGCAGGTAGGAGTCCAAGATGTTTAGCTGGAGGTGTGAACCAGCTCTGGACTAAGAAGAGGGCAGAACAGATGGCCAAGGAAGCTGGCACAGGCTGGCAGGGGCAGGAGTTTGTGGCAAATCTATCCAGGTCTACACAGCCAGATAGGCAGTGACCACAAACAGTGAGTGTAACAACATCAAACCAAAGAAAGGTCATCTATTCTATCTGATTGACTTTTGGCAACAGACTTATTTTCTAATGATGACGGCAAACATATTTCCAGTTCTGTGAGCTCTCTCAGAACCTAGGTATTCCTCATGGGGGGGGAGGGTCTCTGTTCCTTCCACTTGAAGGAGCGACTGCTTTGTCATGAGCATGGCTGTGTGTTGTCAGTTCTGGGAGGGTAGACCATTACTCTTTCCCTTTCTGGGGGCTGGCCCTGGACACCCAGCCACCACATTCTGAAGCACAGCCACATGAAAGGAAGCTGAGGCTTGGGCCCTGTGGAGCTCCAGGCTGCCAGTCAACCACTGGAGTGGCCATTCTGGAAATGGATCCTCCAGCCTTCCTCTTTGAACTGACACCGCTCAGAGCAGAGCCAAATGGTCTCTTCTAAGTTTCAACTAAACAGCAGACTCATGGGCAAAAAACCCATGGAGACGATTATTTGAAGCAATTACAGTTTGGGTTGGTTTATGTCATTTTTAGCAAGCCTTGCCTGGACTGAGTGATTTCTCAGGATATGTGATTTTCCTTGCTAAAACTGTGACAGTCCCTGGCCAACTGGGATGGTTGGTCTCACTAACCTTCAGGGTATTAACAAACTGCTTACAGGACACACACACACACACACACACACACCTATGATCCCGAGACAGAATGAACACTCCTCTTCACACTGAACAGTGGGTGGGGATCTTTATCTCCTAGCTGAGAGGCATTCCCACCACTCCAATGGTCAAAGTAGTGAATCCACTCACCTGGAAATGCTAGAACTGTGGAGGTAGGACCCCTTCTGGACTGTATTGGGCTCCCTTCCATTCCTAATTCCGAAATGAAGCAGACTTTTCTGCCCCAAGCCACTGCCCCCGCCACAGCCAGCTTTTTGTATTTCTCCTTGTTTGCCGGTCTTCCACGGGGCTCAGGACACCATGGCTCTTGGTTGCATCTTGAGCACTAGGTGCCCAGTCAGTAAGAAGTTCTCAGAAGCTGCTTTCACCGCTACAAGAACAAGTGAGTAGAGACAGCGCTTTGAGGTCATCCCAGAGCAACTCTGAGCACAGCGGAAATTCCCTCCATGCCACTTCTGGCAGGTATCGTTACCATTGGCTCCTACAGCTCACTCAGCCTACTCGCATCATCTCCTGAAAGAGATGTTTCAAAGCACTATAACATCAATGATTGCTGTTCAGGTTTTCCACTTTCCCGCTTGCAGAGAAAGCTTGAGTCCCCCCAGACCCCCCTCGCACTGTTATCCTATCTTCAGAATTTTCTGGATCACGTACCATGATGCACACTGATGGTCTTCCTTCACTACATGGAGGATATCAATCTAGCCCGAGGGCTTCTGAAAATCTATGAAAATCAAGGAAGAATTCACAGCTGTGAGTATAGCTAAATGTATGAGGCCCGGGATTAGATCCCAGCATTGACAAAAAATAAAATAATGAAAGATAGAGTGGTGGCAAATTTGACTTTACGGTGTCACAGAGATGGAACCCAGTGCCTTGTGCTTGCTAGTCAAGCGCCCTCTCGCTACACTCGGCCTTCCAGAAACAGGAGATGAAAGGAGACGAGCAAGGGCTAACTCAAGCTTACTGTGCATGTGTCAGAGCTGGACTTGTTCTGTGTGTCTTAGAGGCCAGAGATTGACGTTGGGTGTCTAAGTTGCTGTGTCTTATTTAAAAAATATTTTATTTATTTATTTATGAGAGAGAGAGAGAGGGAGAGAGAGAGAGAGAGAGAGAGAGAGAGAGAGAGAGAGAGAGAGAGAGAGAGAGAGAGAGAGAGAGCACTCCAGGGCCTCCAGCCACTGCAAATGAACTCCAGACACATGTGCCCTCTTGTGCATCTGGCTTTATATGGGCACTGGGGAATCGAACTCAGGTTCTTCTGTGTCGCAGGCAAACACCTTAACTGTTAAGCCATCTCTTCAGCCCTGTGTCTTATTTTTTTTTTTGAGACGGCGTGTCTCACTGAACCTAGAGCTTGTTGATTTGGCTACATGTGCTAGCCAGCGAGTCCCGGGGATTCTCCTGTCTCTGCCTCCCCAGGATTACAAGCGAGCATCACCCCAGCTGTTCTCACGTGCGTGATGGAGATCCAAGCTCAGGTCCTGTGCTTGCACAGCAAGCATATACCTACTGAACCACCTCTCCAGCCCTTCTCTGATCTCAGACTACTCATCTTGTGCCCTGTGGTCCAGTGGTTCTGCCTCCCCAGGGTAGAATGGTCCAGGGAAGGGGACCTCTGTAGAATCCTGCATGTTCTCTCAGTGTGGGGCTCTGCCGAGAGGAGCACCCTGGGGATCTGGACCACGCAGCCTTTTGCCCTGGCCTGGAAGGCCCAGTGTTCTCTGAAGGCTCATGTTCTGCCGAGCTATGCTCTTGAGGTGTGGCCTGAACCAAAACAACAAGGTGAAGCCTCAAAGGTCAGCCCCAGGGTGGCTGTTATTCTCAGACCCAGACTTTTGTCTCGGAGCTGTCAGGAGCCTTGATGTCTGCAGCCACTCTGCCTTTGCAGCTGAAATGACAGGTACAGGTCAGCTCTGGACAATCACCGGCACCCTGAGACTTCAGGAATCTTAAGGAACATGGAGAAGATGCTAGAGTGAAGGCTGGAACATGCCAGGATGCTCCTTCCTCGCAAATTACTTCTGGGCATCCACCTCAGTCCTTTCCATTTTAATTAACCCAATGAACCAGCCTCTACCTTTCAAAGGAATCTGAGGAAAACCTTTCTGCCAAGTCCAGGAGTGAGGCTCTCTGACACTCAGGAACGTGGGCCAGGCTCTTGTGTAGGTTAAGGAAGTCTGAGAAGAATGAAGATTATAGGGAAACAGTCTACCTTTCTTTACAAAGCCGTGTTTTGCATCCCTGAAATCTCAGATTCAGCTATTACAATGAAGTCCTGTTGTAGAAAGAGCTGGCTTTTTATCACCACTTAAAATCTAATTAATCCATATTGAAGCACAAAGATTTCTGTTGTACTTTAGGGTGAGGGGTCATAGAGGCCTCTTTGTTTGTCCATAGACTTATACTCATCAGGCATTGGGGATATAATTTTACCAAGCAAATTGGAAGGTAACAGATCAAATCCTTATCAGAAAGCCTAACTCCTAGTTTTTAACAGAGTCCTTCACCCTTTACACGAAACATTATATTCAAGAGGAACAAAAACACATTTCAGAGTACCCAAAGAGTTAATGGCAAAAGCTTATATCCCAGGAAGCATACAATCAAGATCATTACACTGGTGTCAGCCACAAAGGACAGCAGAGCCTATAGGGTGGCAAGTCCCCAGATCTTTTGCAATGGCTTCAGTCTTCAGATTAGCAATGCAAACTGTGGGGCTTTCATTATCTTCGCTGGGATGGGTTTTAGCTATTATTACAACTTATCTGCCACACTGGAAGAACCTCAACCTGGACCTGAACGAAATGGAAAACTGGACCATGGGGCTGTGGAAAGCCTGCGTCATCCAGGAGGAAGTGGGGAGGCAATGCAAGGATTTTGACTCCTTCCTGGCCTTGCCTGCTGAGCTCCGGGTCTCCAGGGTCCTAATGTTTCTGTCCAATGGGCTGGGGCTTCTGGGCCTGCTGGTCTCCA
>PVHP010013619.1:0-40648 GCA_004024765.1 Zapus hudsonius
TGGGGGGGGGGGGACGGGGACTTTTTTTGAACAAGAATGTCAGCTTCACGGGGACGCTTGGAGGTCAAGACAAACCGCATGGGAGATCAGGTGCAGCCCCGGGGTGGAAAAGTCTTCTAGAAATACCGGGCATCCATCTGCTCTCTCTCTCTTGGCCGTGGGCAAGCCAGGGGTTGTAGGGCAGGACTGGTACTCTGGATTCCTAAAATCTGGTTTCCTAGATGGAGCTGGAGGCGGAGAGAGGAAGGAGAAGCCGCGCTGGAGCAGAGCGCCCGGACACGGAGCCGGAGCCCGCGTCGGCCTGGACCGGAGTCCACGGACGTCCCCCGCGGGCGACGGTCAGGCCGCCGAGCGGGCACCGCAGTGGCCGAGGCGAGCCCGGGACCCGAGGGGACGAGGAGGAGGAGGCCGGGGCGAGGACACCCACAGCGCGCGCGGATTGGTCCTCTCCTCGGGGCGTGCGCTCCTGTGCGCCGAATGATTGGTGGCGAGAAAGTAGCAGGTAAACCGGCCCCTGCCGCTTGGCCATTGGTCAAGGGCTTCTCTAGAGGCCACGCTATTGGTCAAGGGGACGCCGAGCCGCACGCGGATTGGATGGAACTGGCCTCCAAGAACCGGCTGGGTTCGCGCGCTCCGATTGGCTGTCTGGAAGAGGCAGGTATCCGGGCTCTGCAGCTCGTCCATTGGTGGGCGGGGAAGGAGGGGGGGTTGGGCACAGTGATTGGTGGGCGGGGGGCCGGGCCTGGGCCGGCGGGGAGCGGATTGGTCGGAAAGTAGGTTAGTGGTGCGACATTTAGGGAAGGCAGAAAGTAGGTCAGGGACGGAGGTGCCTGTTTACCCGCGCCGGACCGAGCGCCGCCGCCGCCGCGGGATCCGAGTGCAGGCGCGGGCTCGGGCGCTCCGGGCGGGCGAGCCGCGGTGAGTGTCGGCCGCAGGGGCTGCGGCGAGCGGCGCGGTCCCGGGGCATCCCGTCCCGGGGCGGGCTGGGGGGAGCTGCTGGCACCGGGGCGGGCGCGGCGTCCCCGCCACCGCCCGGGGAACCCTGCCCGACGTGCCCGCTGCCGGCCTTAAAGGGCCCGTGCCCGCTCCCTGCCCCCACCCGGGCCGCGGGGAGGCTGCGCCCCTTAAAGGCGCCGCGCCCGCCCGTCCGCCCCCATCCTTCGTGCCGGGGGGCTGGCGCTGCTGGCCCGGGAGGGCGGGCGGGTGGAGGAGCGGCCGGGCGTTCTGGAAGGCACCGGGAACAGTGTCCGTGGGAGCACCCACCCTGCCTCGGTGGGCATCGCTACCTGGCGGGGGAGGGGGCGGCCGGCGGCTTCTTCATAAAGGGAGGGATAGCTGCGCTGTGCGCCATGGACGAGTCCTCGGGAGGGATCCCCGGGATCCTGCCGAGGGGACCGTCCTCCCGCGTCCGCTGTCGCTGTCCCCCTCTCAGGCGCGGGGAGGACGATGCCTCGGTCTGCCCTTCCTCCCGCGCTCCACTTCCCTTTCGGGAGGGGAGGGAGGCGGTGGGGGCGGGGAGGGCGTCTCCGTCGGCTTGGGGAGAGTCCGAACCCTTCGGTCCCTTCGGCCTTGGCGCGCACCCCGGGGATCCCCGGCCCGCCACGGGGACCCGCCCCAGCCTGCGAACTTTCGTCCGTCCGGCCTGCGCCGTCCGGTGCCTGGGCTGCCGGGGAGCATCCTCCCACCCCCACATCCCCCGTGGATCTGCGAGCAGGTGTCCGACGGCGTGGGGATGGCGCACGGCGTAGCATCCAGGTGCCATCCCGCCGCGGTCCCGCTCGGAGTCTCCCGAGCCCCCCCGCCGACGGTGCAGGGAGGCTGCCTTCGGTTTAGGATTGACAGACATCGAGGAAGAAAAAAATAATAAATAATAGTAAAGGTTTCCCCTGGCGATTGACGGCTCCGGGAGAGCTCGGGTTTGCCGGGCTTGTCGGGTTTGGGGAGCGCGTGTGGCTGCCACCGTGCCCAGGGGTCGCGGAGCCGGGCGGGCGCGATTGCGATCCAATGCCAGCCTGGGAAAGCTGCGCTGCACCTGGGCGTCTGTGGTCAAGTCTGTGCTGAGGGTGAGGGGTGGGCAGTGAACACCCCTCGCCCCACACATCTTTTATTCCCCTTCATCTCCCCTGGCCTTGGTCATTTACTTCCTAGTGCGCTTAGCTTAGTATGGGGCCCGTTGGCATTTTTCGGTCTGGTCTCCGATGTTGTCTGAGATGGTTATTTTCTTAGCAGGGCATTATCAGCCAGATTTTTCTCACCAGGCTTAGAGAAATCAGATCCATATATGTAGTGAGCCAATTTTTGACAGTAACCGTATTTCCAGTATCTTTGCTGTTGTTTTAATTTTGTTTTAAATCCCTGAGATCTGTCCCTTAAATATGTTTCATTTCCCCCAACACTTGCTTGTCATTTGTCCTTTTGACATCTGCGCCGTGCCAGGGCTTCAATCTATTTTTATATATAACAACTATTATTTTTATTCTTCTGGTCCCATTGATACCAGGATCTGTCAATTTGGGTTGGTGGATTTCCTAATTAATGTACCCGTTGAATCATGAGCTTAAAATAATCACTGCTGCTCCCGAGCAGTTTGGAATAATCTCAAGCTTTCAGTGCTTGCAAGACTTTCAGAAATTACTGCGGTTGCGTTTGATTTCCTTAGTGAATTTACAGAATCTTTTTTTAATCCAAAATTTAATCTTTCAGCTTCTGCTTTGTTCCCCAGTTCACCTTATTGATTAATCTTTAAAACAGTTTGTTGAACATTATTCAGAAAGCTTGAAAATTTCCTAGGTGGCATCTGAGATTGCCTTATCTGCTGAAGTTGAGTCTGTAGGGGCATTTTGGTTCTGATTATAGATGTAACCAGAGGATAATAATACTGGTGTTAAAATAGAAAAAAATAGTAGTTAAATATGTTCTTTATTCTAATGTCTGCTGCTTAAAGTGGGGCAGAGAGCCCTGTGGTTATATTAACCTGGAGTTGAGAGTAATAACCTGGATTTAACCCAGACTGGGTCTCTTCATGACTGTGAGGCTCCTGGCAGGTTATGAGCCTTTCTGGGCTGTGTTGGTCTCAGACAGAAAGTAAGACAGTTGAGTTAGGTGATGCCAAAGGTTTCTGCCACTCTCAATTTCTGTAAGCCTTTGACTATTTAAAACATTTGAATTTGGGTTGACAGTTACCTCGGGGAGCCTCCAGAACATCTGAGCGAAAGTCCCATTTTCATAGGAAAATGAAGCAGATCAGCAGTGCTCCCTAGGATCCGTTTCAAATGATTTATCAAATGATGACGGCTCACCAGTTGGCCTGCTATTTGCAGAAGAGGTTTGCGTGCCACGGGGTAGGAAAGGGAAGTGACCCTATTTTCAGATTTGTCCCTTCACACCACCAGTCTCAATGGACTCCTTGAAGATGGATAACTGCTGTGGAAAAGACTTGGAGGGCCCCCCATGAGAACATGTGAAAACTGGATATTGAGTCTGTCTTTGGTGTATAGATTGCCTTCCCTTCATGAGCTCTTTTCTATGTGTGACTCCATCGTCATTGTGGTGGGAGAAAATAAGCGTTCAAGGAGGAGTTTCTGCTCCTCAGTGTTAGTTCCAGGCAGTGATTTTAGTTCCATTCTAACTGAAGTAGGCACCTGTAGGAAATTTTTAATCCCTTTCAGTTATGAGCTCAGGGATACAGCATCCTTTGCCTGTTTTACTTTCTCGTTGCTACTCTGTCAAAAGACTCAAAGTAACTACAAATATTCACTATGTCTCTTCTCCCCTCTGTAACCCCTCTCTCTTCCTCTCCTTTTCCTTCTTGATAACACACCCTTGATCAAGACCTGACTTAAACTCCCCTACCATCTTTTGTGTTTTTTTTCCAGAATATCCTGTCCTCATGCCCCCCCCTTCCCAGGAAGAGATAACAAGTCCATTCTCCCCACTGTTTTCTCTTGCTGAACCCTCAAAAGTCCCTAGGCTCCGATGGTAGGACCCGACACGGGTTTGGTTGGCTGTGTGGCCTTGGGCAAGTGCTTGACTCTTCTGTGCCTGCCTCTTGGAGTCCAAGAGAATGCAGGAACATGCATGTCATATGCCTAGCACACAGGAAGCCTTTCTTTAGTGTCAACTGCCACTCCCTCCCACCTCTGCCAGGCTCCTGTCACCAGAATGTCCTTTGTTCTTTTTGTCCTCGGCTTCCCCACCAATCTCAGAGAAACCTTTGTCTTAATTTAGGAACAGGAAGAAACAGACCGACTGTGAGTCTGGTGTGCACTGGGCAGTTTCCATGTAACCAAACTTGGTACCCCTCAATCTGTATGTCTCCCCCTTCCTGCCAGTCTCTCCCAGAAAACTGTGAGCATTTATCTCCTCCCCTCTCTCATTCCTGGCTCTGCCCTCAGCACTTGCCCTCTGGATTTTCTCCTTACCTTTCTCCTTTAGCTCTTCTCAAAGTTTTCTCCGAAAACTTTACATCTTGAATTCCAGGGGCCTGTTCTTCCCTATCCCCTCCAAAGGTTGGTTTTGGGTCCCTTTATAGCTCTGATCTCACCTATTTTTCCCCTTCTGGAAGTCCCCTCCTCCTCCTGTCTTGGGTCATGTTGCTCTTTTCATTCTTCTCCTTCTTGCAGGTTGGTGTCTGTCCTTGCCTCGCTTGTCACGCAGTCCCCTTTGGCCTGGAGTCCCATTGGTAGTCCTTCCCTGTCCCTTCAGCTGCTGACAGTTCCAGCAGCAGCTTGTGGCCAGCTTTTGTGGCCTTGGAGGCACAGGCTTGCAAACTGGATGCAAGCCCTGTCCCTCCTTCTCCTCCAACCCAGCTCCTTTCCCTCCCAAGCTGACCTACCAGTCAGTTTGGTGACTTAGAGACCCGATTCTTACTTACTACCTTATAACTTGTGGTCACCTTGGTTTTTTTTGTTCAATGACTTGGCATCTTCCTGATGAAGCAGTTATGGCTCTCACTCCGCAAGTTGAGGGGACTGAACAAGTTAAACACTGGAGGTGTATGCCAGTCACTTAGTGGACACTGGCTATCATGCTGTCCTTGTCCTGCCTGGGCTCCTCGGGCCACTGGAGAGGCTTCTCCATAACTATTCATGTACTGGCCAGGACCTGTGATGTGCTCAGTACTGTCCAGTTGTGGTTCATCCCCATCCCTGCCCTGTGTCCAGAAGACTCCTCTCCTAACTCTCCAGTCCTCTTATGCCCAAATCTTCCTCTGCTCAGGCCTTTGGAATGATTTCACTTTGATTTTTGCCCACACCTGACAGCAGCATTCCCCGCCCTTTATCCACTGCCATCGCCTGTGTGTTCTACTGTATTCTTTTCCCAATATTTTTATTTATTTGCAAGGGGTGGGGGAGAAAGGGGTGAGAAAGGGGGAAATGAATGAGAATATGAAAGAATGGGAGTGCCAGGGCCTTCAGCTGCTGCAAAGGAACTCCAAATGCATGCGCAACTTTGTGTATCTGGCTTTATGTGGGTACTGGGGAATCAAACCTGGGCTTTGCAGTCAAGTGCCTTAACCACTGAGCAATCTTTGCAGCCCCCCTCTGCTGCATTCTGGAATGGGTTGGCCTGTCATTGGGAATCTCACCTGCTTGTCCAGGCTGTGCGTTTTCGGAGGAATTCATCTTTGCCTTCCCATCCATGGCAGGCACAGGGAGTATTCCAGACATTTCTGCCCTGTGCTCATTCCAGTTAAGGATCTGGAGGGGTGAAGGAGGAGAGAATGAGGAAGAGGAGGAGGAGAAGGAATGAACACTAGAGAGAGGTCCTTGCCTTGAGGTGATGGATGTGTTCACTAAGGGAGGTCTTGTGGATGGAGGTTTTGAATTAGGGACGTAGCTTCACAGATGATGGCATTGGATCCACCTTACTCATCTTGCTTCAGGGGAACGCCAGGTACTGGCAGGTAATAGCAAACGATTTTTACTTTGGTACATGCTGTCTTCTAAATACTATAAACTCCTTTTTGTCCAGCCTGGGTAAAGACAGGGATAGATGGTCTGCCTAGTTTAATTATCTGGTTAATACTGTTTGGGACAGATACTGGGTAAAACCTTGATCTGTGTTTATCCCTTCCACTACTGTCTAAATTGTACGACCTAGGAAAATTAGTTTCTTTGAGTTGTATTTACCTCGATGCAAAAGAGAAATAATAACAATTATGGTAATAGCAGCTTACACTTACTGGGTGCTTTCCATGAGCCAGCAGATATATTGGTCACCTTAGACTTACTAACTCACATAGTCTTAATGACTACCCCATGAGGTCAGCACCATTATTATCCTTCCTTCCTTCACAAGCAAAGAGGTTTTGTCAACTGTCCAGGGTCATCAGTTGCTATGGGACAGGGCAGGATTTGTGTCTGGTGGACTCCAGAGACTGTTCTGGCCCAGGTAGCAGGTCTCATGCTATTCGACCTCAGCCTCCCCAACAATCCCTGAGAAAGCTTTGTCTTGATGTAGGTCCCTTCTGTATTCAGTCTCATAAACCAGGTACCCCGCATATGCCAAGAGCCCTCTCGGCCTGCAGAGACAGGGACCGGTCTCAGTTGGCAGGGGTAGTGTGTGCTGGGACAAGAGGGCACACATTGTGTATTGCCCTAGAAGCGCTTCCAAGGGCTTGCGAGTGTCTTTCCACACCTGTTGTGTGAGCAGGTCGCATGCCTCTTGGTGCCTTTCTGAGGAATCGCCCTGATGTGCTGTTTCCCCTCCCCCCAGGCACACACTGTGTCAGACGAGCTTCCGGATGGAACTCACCCACACTGGTTCCATCATAGCCACCCATGGAGCTCCTCGCAAGGGGAGATCTTTTTAGAAGTCTCCCTCCTTCTACCCCCTTACCTCAGAGGCCCTTACTTGAGGATAGAAAGTTTTTCTGTTTGCTCAATGTAGGGTCTCTCTAGTCCAGGTTGCCCTAGAATTCACCCTTTAGCCCCAGGCTAGCCTCGAACTCACAGTGATTTCCTTTGTTTCCAGAATATATTTAGCAAAGGAAACATTGTTTTATGTCAAGAACCTGTTACATAAAAGTGAGTTATATAACATTCAAATATATAGTGCACAGCGAAGTTAGAAACCACTTGTTCTCAAAGAATAAAAAGGTAACAAGGTAATGATCACAGGGTCTGAGGAATATAACTTACCTCAGGTTACAGGGCATGGGAAGCCATGCTCTGTCCTCAGGGCTGTCCTTGCCAAGGCCTGGGAACGGGCTACATGGAGTTTGCTCTGGAAGTTGCCTTTTGGGGAAGGGAAATGTGACATCATGGTCCCTCGTATTTTGTTCATAGCTGAGGTCAGCAGCTTTGTCCCCCTTGTGCTTGGACCACTGACATTTCCTTCTGCTCTGTAGTCCACTACTCTTACCTTCCCCCATACAAAGTGACCAGCGTGTCCTTGTAAAATCACCCTGTGGCTGACCCCTTCCTCCTCCCCAGCCCTGCTCCTGCCCCTGACCTGTACCAAGCCCTGTGCCCGAGTTGACATTCTGCTTGTCTCCCTGCCCCTCCTGATGAATGTCCCAGCCTGAGCTAGACCACAGAGGTCTCCCTTCCTTCCTGGGTCTGCTTGGGTCTCTCCTCCTCATGAAGCCTCTGATGACACGGTTCTCATTGCTGCCCCTCCATCTATTCAGCGGCAGTGACATTTTATAATTAGCAAATTCCCATCTCCTATCTAGTCAAGATGGGGAGTTTTCTCATTTTTAAAAAATTGTTTCATGTTGTTATTTCATCCTCATTTCCGCCTCTCCAGTTGTACTCATTCACTCTGCGAGGTTCTTTGGAGGACCCACATGTCACAGCACAGCAGTGAGCAGAACAGAGGCCCCTAGAGGGGGACAGACAGTAAGCAGCCACATAAGGCATTTGAGCTCAGCTTCGAAAAGATCTGGGGGACAGTTTCCCAGAAAGAGGGGACAGCATGCAGAAAGGCACCATTGTTGGAGGTCGCAGGCTTTATTGAGTCAAGGAAAGGCCAGCATAATGGATTACGAGCACCTTGTTAGGATCTTTCCCCCCCCCCTTCTCCTCTCCATAACCCCGGGCCCAGTGTTAGAAAGGCCTGCAAATACCAATTACAGCATTTGCCATTGGTGTGGATCATGTAAGTAGTGGTTAACTGTGCCCTGCTCAGACGGCCTGTAATGAGACATAATGCATTGTTTATATGCATTGCTGCATGTAAACAAATGAAGGGTTTGAAAGCTTTCCTCATAAATGTACTCCTGGCATGTGTCACTGACGATTACTGTTTTAATTATGCTTCAGACTCGAGCGTACCGTTTGACAGGCACATTCATCTTTCAAACAGGTTTTGTTTATCTGGAAGTTTATCTGGAAGGCAGTTGGTAGAAGCTTGATAAAAATTTTTCAGTATTAAAAAAACACCTAAATAATGGTTTCAGTCCCCAGCTAGCCCACAAAAGTCATTTGGGGGCCACTGTAGCAGAATCCCGTACTGCTTTGTTCTTAGCGTTAATTAGGCCTTCTTTTTGGAGGCCTTCATCTGTATAACATTATAGTCACTTACTGCCAACATTAGCTGTTTATCTTAGTCACTTCTACTATTTTCCCAGTCTGCCAGAAAGCTTTATAAAAGTTTTATGAAAATTTTTTTGTCTTTGTGCCCTAAGCCTAAAATTTGGTCTGTTGTTTTATAACGAGACAGTCGAACACAGTAGGTGAAACCAGCTGAGAGGCGAGAGGCCCAGCCACTGACAATAAAGGGGCCATCATGGAATTTGGATTTCTCAGGATCTCCTCAGCTATAAGATCCCATATTTTCTTGGGGCTGCTGTGATGGTTTAGCAGTTAAGGGCACTTGCTTGTAAGCCTACTACTGACTGTGAGTTCAGTCCTCAGTATCCACGTACCAGCACCCACGTACAGCCAGACACAAAGTGGTGCCCGTGTCTGTAATCCTAATGCACCTATGGCAGCAGAAGGCAGAGCCAGGGGAACCCACAAGCAGCCACAGCAAAAATGAGAGAAACCTTGTCTCAAAAGAATATGGAAGAAGAGGAGACACACCCCAAGCTTGTCCTCTGACCTTCACGTGTATGCTGTTGCAAAGGTGTACACATACACACAAATAATATATTTAAAAACAATCTTATGTTTTTCAAGTGTAACAGGAAAGCATAACGTGTCCTTCATTGTACAAACCTGCCTTCAAATAGCCACATGCAGATTCTTCCCGAAGAATATATATGGTAGGAGATCGAGGAGGAAGGAAGTCAGGAAGTTCTTGGGGGTCAGTGCTCATACTTCTCCAGATCCTTGATGTCCACTTGCTATCTTTCTTGATGAATTGAAAGAAATTTTGTTCTAGAACTTTCGGTCCAGATAAGATTTCTGTGTTCTTGGCCAACTAATCTCCCTTGTAATTATATAAATCACCTTTTCTTTTAAGTCTTACGGATAAACATGGTGACTGGTGTGTTTACTTATGAAACACACTTGTACAAACCCTTAAGGAATAGAATGAGTTTGCAGAAGAGAACAGAGCTAAAAGAGTGTGGGATCAAAAACAATTTTAAATGTTAAATGCAAAGCTATTTTCAGTATCCTGCTGGAAGAAAAAAGCAATCCAAAGCTTGAGATGGGAGAAGAGATTTCGGCTTCAATGCAGAAGGGAGTCTAAGGTTCTACCATGGTGAAAACGAGCTGGTACTTTAGCCAACTGCCACCTCCCTTCCCACCTCTGAGTCCTGTCTCTGGCGTCATGGGTCACTCTGCCATTTGAGAGCTTTGGTATTTAAGTGACGTTAGTGGCAGAGCTCAACTGGTAGTGTTGAAATGACTGAGGTGAGCATGTGGGCTGTCAGTCCCCAGTGGGTTCTGCAGAGAGGGATGGCACCTTGGAGTGACAGGGCACTTTCAGTAATGTCTAGTCACTTATGAGTGATGCATTCATTTCTTTTTTTCTTACATGAAGATATAGAAGGAGATGTTGCTTTGGGAATTTGCTGTGGAGCTGGGGGTGGCATTGGACCTCGCCTTCCTTCTTAGATGCAAGAATGTAGCAGCAATGGCACCCCCATTGTTGGCTGCCGAACCCCAGCAATGAAGACTGTCTGTTCTCAACAGTCAATAAATACCTTGTTTATTTACTTAACAGGCGAATGCAGCTCTGGAAACCTTGGATGCCCCTGACTTGCTAACAGGACAGACACACTGCTTGGTCTTGCATGGCGCTTTGAAATCTAGGTTACCATTTCCTTTGGACTTCTGTTTTCCCTATGCTCCATGTTGGCAGACACCCGTGCCTTTCACTGATGGGGAGTTAACTGTCAGTTGATGCTCATCTTTATGTGACTGTTGGCTCCAGAGCACAGCCACATCCATGGAAAAGTGACTTCCGACATACTCATTTGGGCATAACAACACATTTATTATTAGGTTGACAAACGTCTTAAGGGCTGTATTACTACCCAGAGAAAGAGCAAGCTGGTGTCGTGACTGAGGAACCTGCATCCCATCTTCTGAAAGAGCATCCCAGGCATGTCCCAGCACCCTGGTCTAGAAGACAGACACTGGAGAATTGAGAGAATGGAGGGTCTCTGGCTGTCCTAGAAGGGGCTTCATGAAAGATGTCAGGTTTCAATCGCTGGGACTTACAGATGAGGGCAAGGCAGGTCCCTCTGCAAGGGGATGAAGTAAGACTAGAACACAACTCACAGCACAGGAATAGGAGTGGCCAGACGACATTCAGAGACAGGCGTCCCTAGGATGGAAGCCTCTTAGTCAACAGTGGGATTTGAAGTTTGGACGATCATTCAAGGCCTGAGCCTGAATCCTAAATTTCAGTTGATGGGAATTGCTGTCATCTGTAGAGTTCTTACACCATTCCTAGCATTTTGTCAGATCTGGACCTGAGGGAGTGTCGGGTTTCGAACCTGAGGAGGCAAGGTGTTGCAGTCAGCTTACTAGTTGCTGCGCAGAAAGAACCCAAACAAAAGCGGCTTGTGGAGGCATGGGTTTATTAGGCTTATGGACTTGAGGGGAGACTCCATCCTGGCAGGGAAAATGATGGCATGAGCAGAGGGGTGGACATCACCTCCACCACAGCACTGCAAACAGCAGCAGGAAGGTGTGCCAAACACTGGCAAGGGGATGCTGGCTTATAACCCCATAAGCACGCCCCCAACAACACAGCTCCATTGAGGTTGTAAAATCCAGACTGCCATCAGCTGAGGATCGACTAATCAGAACACATTCATTTGTCTGTGGGGGACACCTGGATCAAACCATGACACAGGGCTATATTAACCCATATGGTAGGTGAGGAAAAGCAAGCTTAAGTGACAATTCCCAGTTGACCTAGCAAGGTAGGAGAGACTGGTAAGCAGTGAAGACCCACTGGAATAATTTCATTGCATGAATCCATGGTGAATGTTCTGGTTAGATCAGAGCACAGAGCTACAAGCAGAAGGACTGAGAGGAGGGGAATGGATGAACCAGAAGGAGAGGGAGAGGAATCTAGAAGCTGGGCTCATTTCACAATTATGTTAGTCAACTAGGATCTTGTTGGTTGCCTTGAGATTTCAGGAGCACGTGAGCATCTGCTGGTGTGAATGGCTTTTAAGTATGTGACTCCTTGCTGACATACCTTAGTTAATGAGTTCTTCAGAAGCAGATGTTTAAAACCAATGTTTAAAAACACCCATATTTTCTGGAAAGAGCACTGGATGAAGAGCCCTGTAACCTGCATCCTAGATTGCTTCCCCAGATCCTGGGGATGTCTCCAGTTGAGGCATATGTAACAGTTGTTGCCCAGCCCCTTTCTGAGAGGAGGGTCTGGTGCTTGAGAGAGATAAGAGAAGACTATGGGGTTTGAAGCGGCCAAGTTGCTTTTCGGCGAGAGGAACTGCACTGCTACTTTACCTGTAGATACCCCAGCTTCATAGACAGTGCCTGGGAGGACTTGGCGAGGAGTGCACCTACCTCCAGGGAGCAGGGAGAGAGTGGCGCTGTCCACTGGAGGGGTGCTGACTCTCACCACTTTGCTGGGTAGACCCATGTTTTGCTTTTGGCTTTTGTTTTCTTTTTGAGACAGGGTCTCGTGTAGGCCAGGCTGGCCTTGAACTCATTTTGTAGCCAAGGATAACCGTGAACTTCTGATTTTTCTGCCTCTACCTCCCCAGTGGTATGTTTAAAGACATGTGTCACCATGTATCGTGTATACAATGCTGGGGATTGAACCCAGAACGTCACATATTCTAGGCAAGTGCTCTACCACCTGAGTTATATCCTCATCCCTTAGAGGTATGTTTTTCAAGACAGCTACATATTTCACCCCCAGAGATTTAAAGCCACACATCTTGGCATGAATGAATAAAGTTAGGCACACATATCCATATGAACTTCTCTTTCCCTGGGGATAGCTCTTAGCATAGTGACGGGCAACTATAAACCAGAAGAACAAGTGTTAGAATCTAGCCTACTGTCCAGTCAGACATTCATGGATGGTTCATCTATCCTAGGGCATTAAGCAGAGGTTCAGAAGAGCCTCATTTAGCCTGGGGGGCTGGTTAACAAATGAGCCAGCATGCTGTCCAGGTAATAGCTGGTTGCAAAGCTTTGCCTGGAGATACGCCAACTCTCAACATTTGTCAGTGATAGACATGCATTTATTTATACGTATTTATTAATAGTGGTACCTAACCTTTGGCTGTTGATGATATGCTAAGACTTGTGCTAAGTGCTTGCTTGCTTTTTCCATTCACTCCCCGTGATAGTCTGATGAGTGGGTGGCGTAGGTCCCATTTTCTTGGTAGGGTGTCTGAGACTCAAGGTGCCTTAGGTGATGCATACTAAATAGAAAAGCCATGACTAAACCCAAAACAGTGTCCAGAGCCTGTGCAAACTTCTTCATGCCCTGTGCCTCCGAATGCTTCCTGTCTCCTCATGGGGCCTTCAGTGGGGCTGGGGAACCCAGGCTTGGTTGATAGATATGTCTTCATGCAGTGGTCCCAGCTCACTGCAGCTCTCTTTTCTTCACAGCCCGACTGATGTCCTGTCGGTGGCTGGTGAGCAAATGGATGCCAGTGATGAACGCGGCAGTGAGCCTGCCTCTTGCCAGCTCGTGCATGTGGAGCAGTTTGAAAAGCTGCAAAAGAGATTGTTCTAGGTCTCTCCGAGTGGCTGGGTGCCTTGTGTGTGCTAGGCTTTCAGGCTGATGCCCACCTGAATCTTCTCGTAAAAGACTTTGCCAACGATGCCTGTAACATTCCCTTCCACTTTGCAAAGCTGGTTTTTTGTTTTGTTTTGTTTTGTTTTGTTTTTTTTTTGTTTTTGCATACACTGCCTTGTCTAGTCCCTACCACAGCCCTGAGAAGAGGGGAGATGTGAAATCCCCATGTGTGGACTGGGAATTAGCCTACAGAGTTTAAGTCATCATCCAGGGTCTTGCAGGTGGCAAGGGCAGAACCAGGCTTCAGAGCTGCTTTTCTGACTTGACTCCCACCGTGCCCCAGTTCCCTCCTCATCCTCTCCACTAAAGATGCTTTTAAATGTTCCACTTTACTGTATTTAGAATTTGCAGACATTATTAACCTGATGTACTTTGCACTGTATAGTGCTACTGAACCAGAGTAAATAAAAGATCACATGACTTTTTTTTTGTCTTGGACTCAACTGATTTGCACCTACTGTGTATGGTACATGCATGTCCTTTGTGGTATATTATTGGGCCAACAGCCTGTCTATCTTAAAAGCCCCAACGGTTTCACCGATGAAAAAGCATGACTTTTCTTTAGCTTCCTTAAGAAGCTGACCATTGAATTCTTGGTGAGGAGCGCAAGCTCTGATGGCAACAGTTTCCATGGAGACGTTAGCCTTGGCTCACACCTGTGCAACTTTTAGTGCCTTTATTAGTAGAGAGCTGCTGAGAGAAGGCATGGCATCCCTTACTGCTTCTTTAGAAAGCTGATTAGCTTTTCTAAGCCATCTTGTAAGGACACAGATGACCTGAACATAAGTCATGTTTAAGATCCTGGTGATTTCTTTCATTCACAAGTTTTCCAAGAGATAAAACAGAATGGAACACTTTTGTGCATATATTTGGACCCCCTTTGAACTATTAATGGGTGGCAAGGGGTTTTGCTGGGTGAATATGAACTGATCTCATCCAAGTTTCTTTATCTTTTTTCTTTTTGGTTTGGTCTTTGTTGAAGCAGGGTCTCATTCTAGTCCAGGCTGACCTGGAATTCACTCTGTAGCCCAGGATACCCGAGTGCTGGGATTAAAGGCATGAACCACCACACATACCTTTCATCCAAGTTCCTAGGGTCAGTTCCTCTGTTAAAGAGACCCCAAGATTCCATACACTTAAAATGGCTTAAACCAGGCTGAAGTTGGTCTCTTCTCATGTACCAGCCCTTGGAGTGTGTCTAGGGCTGGTGTTCCATGGAAAAAATATATGTCCTGTCAATTTCGGGGGCAGACCTGGAATCAGAAACTTTTTCTCAGGTGACTAGACCTTAGTCCTCTGGCCACAGATAGCTGCAGAGTTGGCTGGGGAACATCTCTGATTGGGAGGCCATGTGACCAGCAAAGTCGAGACGAGAGAGGAGATGGCTCATGAGGAAAGACAGCAGGGAGTGAGTAGGAGCCGGTACCTGGACATCTGGGAAGGTGCCTTGGTCCAGGATCAGAAGCTGCACACAATCCAGGACCAGTGCAGCCACCTAGAGGTCAAGGCAACTCATTGCCCACAACCTGAGCAGCTGGATGGCACCCAGGCATGAGAGGGACTGAAGAGAAAAGACTATCCCAGAGTCGAGTGCTCCAGTGCCTGGCAGGGGCCTGTTGCTCGGTGAGGAGGTAGGGAAATGCAGGTGCTGAGGACTTCTTTGTCCT
Source organism: Zapus hudsonius (assembly GCA_004024765.1). NCBI lineage: Eukaryota > Metazoa > Chordata > Mammalia > Rodentia > Dipodidae > Zapus > Zapus hudsonius. Next base: position 14,862 of record PVHP010013619.1, read on the forward strand.
TTACTCTTCTCTTCCAGGCAGGAAAGATCTGGGGCTTTCCACTGGCCAAGCCCTAAACCCCACACGTGAAACCTGGTGCCCACCAAGGATGAGGGCAAACCACATGGCTGGGTGGTACAGGACACATAAGCTCTTGGCAAAGCTGATTTCTCACCCCACTGTGTGGGTGGACGATGCAACAGAACTGTCCATGGATGTTTACTAACCTTTAAAATGATTATACCCACCTGCAAACTTTCCCAAGGCCACCCAGACTTGATTTACTGCTTAAGAATATTAAGGTGCAGTTATAAAATTCCTCCAGCAGTAGCTTAATCAAAATAATGCTATCAATTGGAAAGGAGAGGCAATATAAACCAAATATAAAAGTGAATATACTGTTTCAATAGTATGGACTATTTCTGTCCTAAAAAGACTTTTTTTTTGGTGGAAAAACAGGGATTCGGTGGATTAATCATTTTTGTTTGTCTAATTTTTTTTCAGATCTCAAGAAAAGTTTCTGTTATTCATTTTGCTTTTTAATTTGTTCACCAAGGGTGAATATCTTTTCTTGGAACTTCATGAAGTATTTTTAGATGGACTTACTGGAAGAAATCAGCTATTGAAATTCTAGACACAGTGTGGTCTCAGACCTTTAAAAAACTCATTCATGGCTGGAGGGAAGAATATTAACGGTGGTTCTCACCTTGTGGAAATCGAGGTGATTTTATTCTCCTCTCTTATTCTGCAGTTTCCTATAGTGCATCATTGAGTGTGTTTCACTTCCATAGCCATAAAAGAATAGTACAAATTTAACACTATGAGAATCCTCTTAAGCCAAATCTGAAAGTTTTGGTTTGGGTGCCTGTCCTGGGTTATAAACTCCCAGGTGCTCCCAGACCTACCCAGACTTCTGGATTGAGGCAGCAGGAGTGTGTTAATGGTGACAGTCTTCCCTGCTGCAGATTAGCCATGCAGTTGGACTTCTAACACATTGGGAAAGATGTCTGAGTAACTCTTCTTTCTCCTTCACTCATGTGGTCCACAGTGCCCTGACTCCAACATTAGAGGCTGGGTGCATCTGGTTCTCTCAGGCTCCTTCTGTTCCTAAAGTTCTCTGTCCATCCTCATGACTTTGGTGATTGGTATTTTGCTTCCCTACAGCTTCCCCTCTCTCTGTCCTTGGTCAGAGCATCCTGTGTGTGGCTCAGGAGTGGCTCTTGAATGTGTCTGCCTGAAGTCTGAGATCAGACAATCTCAAGGCTATGTCTTTATCTGCTGAGGTCTGCAAGCATGGCAGAGATGCTGGCTGAAGTCCAGAGATGAACCAGGCTGACCTAGTGGGAAAGAGAGGCAGCAAACCCGGAAGCCAATGCAGAAAGTAATTACAGATGTGAGTGACCCCAGAGATGGTGCCAAGTAGCGCAGGAGGACCAGAATTGGGATACGAACCCAGGACTGATTCCAAAGCCTGGCTTCTGTTTGCCAGGGCTCTAGAGGTTTGAAATTGTGAGATCTTTCAGGAAGATGAGCTGCTTCTCCTGATCATCAGCTTGGGCCAAGCCAGGACCAGGCAGGTGAAGAACTCAAATGGAGGGTGTGGCTCTCTGGACTGGTCAGCTTTTCTGAAAACTGACAAGCCAGCTTGCATAGCATGCCAGATTTGTGTCTCAGCAGCTATGTCTGAGGTCGAGCTTGTATTTTCTCTCCTGTTACTTTTAGTTTTTAATGAGGTTTGGTTAGGATATTGGCTGGTGCCTTCAGGGTACTTTATTTTTTTATTTTTTCCAGGAGACTATTTTTAATGAACTGTTCACTTCTCCATTATTCCCTCCCAGTTGGCTCCATCTCTAGCCTTCAAATAAATTGAGAATATTTTGCCTTTCTTGCCCTTTCTGAACCTCTGCTCACCAGTGCGCAGAGACCTTTTGGCATCACCACCTGCAAGGCATTAGACGGTGCAGAAGAGATTGTGGTGGGCATCCCAGAGTTTTCTGAAAACCCATTGGATCCTCTGCTCTGCAGAAGTGTAATACCTGTCCTCTTGCAGATCCAAGAAAGGATGTTTGTCCTTCCTCTTCTTCCCAGCCTCCCTTGCAAAGAGCAAAGCCTTTGAAGCATGTCTCATACCTGTCGGATGCAATGAGGAAAATTGCCAAGTTACTCATCTCCTGAGTGGTCTAGAACTCACTTGGTTTTCTGAGCTTCCTCACCCTCTCCCATCCACCGACGGAGACTTCTAACAAGTCATTCACGCAGGGATCATTTAATACTCCTGCTAGGCTGGGAGGAACACTGCTACTAATGCAATTTTCTTGGTGTTGAGGGAGCGTATTACCACTCTTCTTTGGTTACAGCTATTTCCCTTTGAAAGTGCATCTAGATACACCCACACCCATGTCTGCAGAAAGAAGGTCTCAGAGAGAGACTAGGGGTGGGAATGATCCCCTTGAGAAATACATTTTTCCCTGCAAATGTTCATGGGCTCCAAGTCGTAAAGTTGTGTTTCAGCCTTAGTTTTACAGTTTTCTCTGGTTCCCAAGATGACTTTGGGGTTCAGCATGCTGGGAAGAATGTGGGCATGAGGTCTGCAGAGGTGGCGAGGAAGCCTTCTGCTTCCTGCCTCCTGCCCATGGCTCATCTTGATCACTGTGAGAGTGTCAGATTTGGGGACATAGATGCTATTTGGCCTCGGGGTGCCATTTTTTTCATTTAGGATGTACCTTTCATACTCAGAAATTTTTATTTATTTTTATTTATTCATTTGGTAGCTGCATGTGTATTTGCACATATGAATGTGGGTGTATGCATGCCACAGCACACCTTTGGAGGTTAGAGGACACCTTTCAGGTCAGTTTACATATGTCGTATAAAATAAATTCCTTTTCTTTTTGCCATTTTATGCTTCTAAATAGCCTGAACCATTAAATTGCTCCTTTGTTTGATCCCCCCTCCTCCACTTCTGGGGATTGAACCCAGGCCTCACACAATGCTAAGCAAAGACTCTACCACGGAGTTCCATCCTCAGACAGACCTTGGTGGCTTGTATGGCTCTTTTCTCCTTGTGCATCATGACTGGTTATCATGTGGCCTGGTCTTGAGTGGCAGTGTCTTCCAGCTGGCAGGCCCTCTGCACCCTTGGCACAGAATTCCACCTTCTGCCAAGGATGAAAGAAAGAAGCAGTCTTGTCCCTGCTTGAAACAAGGCCAGCCCAGATTAAGGGCACAGGGGTGAGTGAGGCATCTTTTCACCCCATATCCATGAAGGTTCCTTATTTGTGTTAAGGGCTTCTCTGTCTGTAGCCTGAGGGAGGGGACAAGTGTGGGAAGGGAGACAGGTTCAAGGCAGATGTGGCCCAGGGACAGTACATTGCATGGTGGATGCTGCTTCCACGGTTGGCATCAGAGTGGGTAAGACACTGGCTGCTCTGGTCATTTGTCCCCAGATGCTAGGTGTCCTTCCCCAAGGGTACCAGACCCTGCCAAGCTCCTGCCTCATGGCTAGCTGTTCACTGCTCTGGAATGTTCTTCACTCCACTTCCCAGTCCCAACAGCTGTGCCCTGCCTTGTCCTGTGACCTGGGGCAAGTGGCTGGATGAGAGAGACGGTCTCTACATCTAGAAGCAGTGCTCACTGGGTCTAACTTAGAACTGGGAGGATAATACAACCCACAACCAAGTGTGGTTGTTACAGCCGCCTCCTGCTTCCAGCACTGACCTGAGGTTGAATCCTCTCTGCACAGGGATCCTGTATTGAGGGTCAGGTCAGGCCAGGCCTCTGCTCAGAATCCAGCCAGCCGGAGCTTCCTGTCTCACTCAGAGGACAAGCCAAACCCTAGCAGGGCTCACAGAGGTTCCTGAGACTTGTCTGACCTCATCCTCATCCCCACCCACGGGCTGGAGTGTAGCTGACCACCCCCACCCACAGGCTGGAGTGAGTGTCGCTGAGCAGGCTGGGTTCCACACAGCTCACTGTGGTGCTGACTGGGCAGTGCACAGCTGTGTAGCTGACCACGCCGGCCCTGCTCCACCTCAGCCACACTGAATCCTCGCTGGCCTTCACATACGCCACACATGCTTCCTGTTCCAGTTCTTTCCATCCACCGCTCCTTCTGCCTGAAACAGAGCTGTCTCCATGGCTTGTTTGCTAATCTCCAAGTCTTCTTAAATATCACCCTGTGTAGCCAGGTGAGGTGGTGCAAGCCTGGAATCCCAGCACTCGGGAGGCTAAAGAGGAAGATGGCCATCAGTCTGAGGCCAGTCTCGGCTATAGAGAGAGTTCCAGGTCAGCTTGGGCTGGAGTGAGAGGCCCTGCTTCAAACCAACCAACCAACCAACCAAACAAACAGTCACTATATAAAACTGGACCATGTATGGGTACACCAGGGTCTCCTGCCACCGCAATTGAATACCTGTCTGGCTTTATGTGGGTGGCTGGGGAAATGAACCAGGCCAGCAGGCTTTGGAAGCAAGCTCTTTTAACCACCGAGCCATCTCCCCAGGCCCTGTCTGTCTTTTTCTAATAGAACATAAGTGCTCAGTGAAAGCAGTTCTCTGCTCTCTCGACAGTATAAGTGAAGGGTTTGTACCAAAGCAGGTGACGCGCTGGGTAGAGAGCTTAGCACACAGTTAAGTTCCCAGTGACTGTTGGCTGCCATCATTTTTATCATTGTCAGTTGTCACCCTTGGTCACCATTGTTAGTGTGAGCATGGCATTTTCTGGGGCCTCACTAAGCCCTTCTCAAGTGAAATCTCTCCTTGCCTTTCTTGGTTCTGAACTCTTCCTGCTCTCACTGGCCTCAGTCATTTGTGGGTCTGCTCACACTTCTCCACTGTAGTGTGAATCTCTCTGTTCAGATTTATACCTTCTCTCTGCCCATTGCACATAGTAGGAGCTTCAGCAGTGCTTGTGGCTGGCAGCCATAACCAATGCAGTGAACTCTTCAATCTCAGCATACTGACCAGGGAATCCTGGCTGCAGCATGGATGCTTGATATCTGTGCCCCCCTGCCAAGCTTGTCAGCCCCTTAAACCACTGAAATGATAGCCACTTATTGACAGCATCTCCACAGGTACATTTACAGAGAGTTTGAGGGAGAAGAGTAGTACCTTGGGCAACAGTGTCTGGGTGGCCTGATTGTTCCCTCTGGCTGCTCGGCTGTGAGGGTTGGGGGTACTCAAGGGGACAGCGTGACTGGACCACTGTGTGTGGAAGAGGCTGGAGAGGAGAAAGGAGGATAGGTGTGAGCTGGGGGGCTGGGGCTGGGAGATGTGGCTTTGGAGGGAGCATGTGGAGCAGGAGAGAGGCCTCTGCCAACCTGGAGAGATGCTGAGTACCTAGTGAAGTGAACCTTGAATGCCAGGGAATCACTCTGGCTCCTTGGATCTAACAGAAGGGATTCGTGCTGGAGGCTTCGATAGAATGGGAGTGGGAGCCAGGGAATGGGGCAGCAGAGTCCATGGGAGGAGCTACCCAGAGGTGGAGCTGTCCTGTGGGTGGGTCCTGCATGTGGCACACAGAAGCCAGCCTGGGCCCCTTCAGAATTTCAGCACACCCAACACAGAGCAGGGGACTCAGGCGCTTGAGTTCTTACCTGAGCCATTTGGCTTCTTGCAAGTTCACTTTCTTTATTTGCCAAGTGAACAAGCAGCCGTGGGCCACCGGCTGAGCTGTCCCATGGAATCCCAGTGGCCTCAAAGTGGAGAAGAAGATGAGGCTTGACATTGGGTCTCTGGAGGGCTTGAATTTGGTCCTCTCACCGAGTCCTCTTCCTTTTTCCCTAGCCTGCTTTAGGGTGGATCCAAGTAATGGCTGGGCCCTGGCACCTTTCTGTCTCCCACCCTGTACTGCTAAGTGCAGGGCTGTGGTGCTGGGTGCAGGTTCTCATTGCCAGTGTCCACCATTCTATCTAACCTGCATGCCGAAATTTCCTCCCAGATTTCCCCTAACTTTCCTGAGCTCAGATGTTACCCTGCCCATCTGGGACAAGCTAGGTGCTTGCCATTTCTGTCCTTTTTGCTCTAAACACTGTCTCAAGGTTCTCCCTTGCTTGTTAAGGGTGGCGAGAGAGTAGTCGATCCAGGAAATGCCTTCAGTAAGCCACGAACTTGTTATAGAGTATTGAGGTGGCTTCTAATTTTTGCTCTTTCAGCTAATGCTACATTAAGCCAACTTTGTGCATTACAGAATCATTTCATTAAGTCGGCATTTATCTAGCTAATGGCCCTGGCCCAAGATTCAATGGAGAGTCAGACTTTTCTTTGTTCAAGTAAAATGCTGTGAAGACATAATAGAAATGTGCTTCAAGCCCTAGGAACTATCTTTGTTGTATTTTTCATGAATGAAGAAGCAGGGTAACAGTAATGCCAAATGAGATATAAGCAAAAGGTTGTGTATAGGCAGGCAGGCAGTTCAGAGTTTATTGTTCCCACATCCGGAGGTGAGTCGATATCTGTTTAAGGAGCAATCAGCCTGTGAAAATGGAGGAATTTTGTATTCCACATCTGATGCTTTCATTGCAATAATAACAAAATAAAGCATCAGTTGCTTCTTGAGGGCGCTTTAAGAAGAAATGAGGAAGAGTCAGTAGGATTTCTTGTGTGTTATTGTTGTTAGGACAGGGTCTTTCTGGTTATCCCAGGGTGGTCTCAGGATCTTCCTTCTACAGCCCTCCCAGTGCTGGGATTACAGGTGTGTCACACACTTACCAGAAGGCTTTTTTGTTGGCTGTTGGGAAATGATTATTAGGTGGAGTGTAATAAGCAGAAATTCCTGATCTGGTCCCCAATATTTATTGAGAATGAAGTCTGTGCTGGCTTTGGGGTCCTGGGAGAGACTCCCTCTGATCAGCTGCCTTGCTGGTTTTATTATTATTTTTGTTGTTGTTACTTGTTTGTTTTGGTTTTTTTTTCCTGTCTTAGTGGGGACTGAACCTAAGTTCTTGCACATGCTAGGCTATCTATTTACCACTGAGCCACACCCTCAGTCCCTTGATGTTGTTTTTATTATTTGTCTCTGGCTGTTTATATGGACCCAGATCTAAGCTTTGCATTTCAGGTTAATCCTGCAAATGTTTGCAGAGTCTTTATGCTGAATGTGGTTGCAGGAAATAGACACAGGGCTGGGACCGGGGAGAGGCCAGTGTCCCTTGTTTCTGAGGAACATATGACCAGGAGTGGGAAGAATAGAGCTAGATTCAATGGAGAGTCAGACTTCTCGAGTGTCACTGAGAAGGCAGGGGTTTCGTGAGGGGATTGGTTTTTGTCAATACCTTGAGGGACAAGCTGAAGTGGAGGCTGGACATTCCCTGCAGAAGTAAAACTCTCAGAAGTGGAAGGACATGAACTGTGTTTGGAGCTCTGTGGAAGCATTGGTTGCATTGCTAATGGCCATAGCACCACTTTTTGGAGTGTGAAAGGTGCCAGGAGTGGTTCTAAAGCTGAGTATGCATTTGTACATTTAATACACAAGGGACCAAAGCTCAGTATTTGTACATTTAATACACAAGGGACCCAAAGCTCAGTATGCATTTGCACATTTAATACACAAGGCACCCGAAGCTCAGTATTTGTACATTTAATACATAAGGGACCAAAGCTCAGTATGTATTTGCATATTTAATACACAAGGGACCCAAATGAACCACTGTCATTGCCTCCATTTCGCAGAGGAGGAAGCTAAGTGTATAGTAATTAGTTATGCCCAACGTCACACTACTAGAGCAGAGAGAAGAGGTGCGCTCCCCTGGCTCCTGGGCTCTGTGCTGCCAGCCCTGAAGCTGCCCACCTCCAGTGCAGAGAAACTGTAAGCACAGAGCCAGAAGGGTGGGCAGGTGCCATACACCCAGAGGCTTTAGAGCCTTAGAGGAAGAATGAGCAGAGATGGCATGAGAGGGATCAGAGTGGCGAGGATAGTGGGGAAGGGGAGTTTGGCCAGAGCCCAAGGGGCTACAGCAGAGTTTGGGGGGGGGGGCTTGTCAGTAAGGCTTGGGGTAACAGAGTCATAGGATTGAGCCCAAGTGTAGTCTGACAAAAGTGAGCTTGCAGAGTACAGCCATTGGGCCTCCCTGTCCCATCCTCTCTTCTGTAGAAAAGAGCCAGTAAGGCAAAGGGGACACACGGGAGTTGGCACTGCTGATTTGCAGACGTGGTGGCTTCTCTGCAGCCTAATGACTGCAGAAAGCTCTTTTCAGTGCTGAGACCCAAGTGTGGCTCCCCCTCCCCATCTGCGTGGCAGTCACTATTTCCCTTGAAAATTGGGCCCATGTGGCTCTGTGTGTGGGGCCATCTCTACAGCCTGATTACCTTGTTCCCATGCTGTAAGAAGGCTCTCTCTCTTCTCTAGCTTTGCTGGGAAAATTGGTTCTTGAAAGGCTCAAAGTGTTTGTCATCACCTGGGGTAATATCTGTGGTGGTGCTTTCCTGCACACACTTCTTGTCGCCCGTCACAGCTCATCACTGGTCTCTGCTCGTTGCACTTGATGGAGAGCTTGTAGGTAGCTCTTGTAGAGCTCTTGTAGGTAGGTGAATCTCGTCACCTCGGTGTCAGCCAACTGCCTCTAATAGAGTTTGTGCACATAAATAAATATCCATTCAGCTCTTTCCTCTCTGATGTTGGCCTGCCATGGATCCTGACAAGACCTCAAGCTTGGACTGGGCCTCTCGTCTGCTGTCAGAAACAGTGGCATTGGGCATTTAGGGTGTCCAGGCACCGAGTGAAGGGTTTCCATTTGAGATCTTAAGTATTCACAGTCCTTATGAGGCAGGTACTGTTGCCTCCCCTATTGTACAGAGAAATTGAGTCATGAAGGAGCAGAGAACCTCGTCTCTGCTCACACAGCTCGTCACATCTTCCTCACCCATGGATTGCTGGGGATGGCTGTAGAATGGGGGCTGTTGTAGTCAGCCACACGTCGCTGGGATGAATCTTCAAACCAGGCACAATTTGGGGAGGAAAGTATTTATTGAAACTATAGATTGAGGGGAAGTTCCATAACAGCAAAAGATGTTGGCCGTCTTTCACAGGTCCAAGCAGAGAGAAAAACCCATCACCTGCACCACACACACAGAACAGCAAACAGGCAGGAGGGGCAGGGGAAGGCGCACCCAGGAGAGAATTTCTTCCCCTTTATATAGGCTTAGGGTGGGGTCTTGCAACCCTATCCCAGACTTAATGGCTTCTTGAGTCTATGGAATTTCCTTCCTGCACTGCCCACACAGGAAAGGATGTTTACTTCCAGCTTCTTTGAGCTTCTTTATATACTGCCCCTTGCTGCCTTCCTGTAAACATCTTCAGCGACCCACCCAAGATTACTTCAAAGGTCAAGTTGACAACAAAACCATCACAGGGACTCACAATAAAGGGGAGGAGAAAAGGCAAAACTTCCCACCTTCTAGACGAGGCATGAGTGGGTAATTAATGGGAAGGGGCACTTCTGGAACAGGGTAGACACTGCCAGGGGCTCACATCCTCCATTCTATGTATGCTGTTGTTTTCTAGACTGTACACAAGCTGCCATGGGAGGTGGGGAGAGCTGCCGGCAGCCTCAGTTTATCATCCTGGCAAAGGGAGCATCTGACTGTCAGCTCTGGAAGGCTTGGCATGGGGTGTGCCCATCTTCTAGGTGAATCACTGTTGCCAGGGTGGGATGAGCTGTAATCTGGGTTGGAGTATATGCTCATCCTGTTGAAGCACATGGGGAGCTGTGCTTATCATGGCTCACTGTAACAGGTTTTGCAGACTTTCTAGTATAGTAGAACCATACAGGAGCTGTGTGGAACTTGACCAAACTTGGCTTTTATTACAATTAGTCCAGATACTGCTTAGGGAAGTGATTGGAAATAAACAAGCAGAGGTGGCCAAGGTGGTTAGCTTTAGGGAGAACTGCTAAGAGCCCAGCCGATGGCTGCTCAGTGGTTGTATATGGATCTCACCTCCAGCTGCAGTGTCAATGAGGTAGAGGTGATGGTGGGGTCTAGAGACAAGTAAAATAAGACTTGCTAACTAACCAGTGTGCTCCTGGAAGATGAGCCGCTCAAGGAAGGCTGCACCACCACTCCAGGGACAAAAATTCATGCTCTGGAAGGCAAGCCTGAACCCGAGAAATGAGTCACATAAGTGGCTGTAGATTCTAGAAACCCAAATGTTTCCTGAGATGAGTGACAGGGAAGTTGGCTGTCTCTTGCCCCCTTCAGAAAGTTTCTTATCTATGAGAGAAGTCCGAGAATAGCAGAGAACGTCAGGACCGCCAGCTAAGATGGGCGGATGAGAGGAGGAGTTGATCTGGAGACCCACTTACCCACTGACCTCCCCAGGACCTCAGGACCTGTGGGTCCATAAATGTCTGGATGTCTGACATCATTTCCGGACTTCACTACCAGGAAGTCTCTGAGGGACTTAAGCAAAGAACTGACCTGATATGATTCATGCTGTAGCGGAGTTCTTCCTTTAGTGAGAATCATCTTTGGGGAGGTAGGAGCAGTCCTAAAGATAGACACAGGAACCCTTCTAGGGGCGGCCCTGAGGATAGATGCAAAGACCCAGCTGGGGGTGGAGGTAGGAGTGGTCCTAAGGATAGGTGGTAACTGTAGAGGTGTGAATTGGTCATATTCAAATGTATTTGGAAGGTGGGAACCAGTTTGGGTGAGGATTGGATAAGGATTGAGAGAGAGAGAGAGAGAGGTCGGAAGTTCAAGTACATTTGATCTGGCAACTGTAGGAATGGTGTCTTACCCAGAGGTGTGTGAGATGCTAGGCTAGGCGACTTGACCTCTGTCTCGGCCCCAGCAACTGGCAGGCTATTCCTCAGGAGTTCAGAGGAGAGGCATCGCTGTCATAGGCATGGAGGTGATGTTTGGATCTGAGGCTAGAGGACCAGATCACCAAGGGAATGATGGTGGGTGGGCCTCTAACATGAGAGGGGTCAAGATGAGCAGAGCAGGTGCAGTGATGGGCTGCTCTCCTGCAAGCCACGTGAAGAAAGGAGGAGCCTAGTGTAACGGGGTGGTGGGAGTTCAGGAAAGTCCTTGACTCCAAACCCTGAGTGCATGTTGACATTTAACCAAAGAATTGGGCAAACAAAACTGAGAAGAATAATTGTTAAATTATTGTATTTATTCAGGGAAGTCTAAAACCAAGGGGAGGAAAATGGATACACCCATGTGGTCTGGGAGCCCATGTGGTGGGCCTGGAAGAAATGTTAAAAGGATTTAGAGGGAGAAGAGAAGAAAGTTCAGAGGGCTCCTGCTACGCAGAGGCAGGAAGGGGTAGAGAGGGGTCAGGGGAGACTTACTAGGAAATAGAAGTTCAGGAGAGATGATCAGGCAGCCTAGAGAGCCCTTGCCCCTGGTAAGGGTTTATTTATAACCTAACTGTGGTGGGTTTCATCTTCAGGCTCAGGTGAGTCAGTGAGGGCTGATTGGTGTGGGCTTAGGGACCTGGCTCAAGAAGAGGCCAAGTTTGGGGGCTGAGCTTAACCAACAACAATGTCAGGATTGGATTTAAATTCTAGGAAAGGGGAACACCCTCCCGGGGAGTCGCTCAGGTTGTTCATGGAAAAACAGGTCTAGGGAACTCCTTTAGGCAAGAGGTAAGAAGTCAGATCATTCTGTGATCTCTATCAAAGTGGAGACTACAAGGGCTGGTTCAAAGACATTCCTGCCTGCTTTCGGGGAGGAGGGAAGGCAGTCACCCTAAGTGCCTCACTACCAGGAGAGGGGATTAAATGGGTCCAAAAACTGCAAGGGGAGGACCAAGACATGACTAGTAGGCATACCAGCATGGAGTGCAGGCCAGAGGCATACACTTGGCTAGGCTTTACACTGGGGAGAAGTTGTACCCTGCCCCAAAGGGAAGTATAATTGTGGGAGGAGGGGATCACTTATGGTCTATTGAAGCAAATCTGTGAAGATGTAGGAATAGTACCGTGGGAATTCAGTATCTTGTCATTCATTCATTCATGTTTCACTGAAACACTGTTTCCAAGGGCTTGGGGAAGAAGGAATGGGGAGTTCAGTGAGTACAGTATCTACTTCCCAGTCAAGAAAGGCCTGGAGGTGGATAGTGGAAGAGCTGAAAACAATATGAATACTGCTAGTCTGTAGCTTCCAAGTGGTTGAGATTGTAAACTTAGGTGCATCTGACCACAGTTAAGGAAGGAACAGACTTTGGAGGCCCCACTATGAACATAGTCTGGGATGTGGTATTTGAAATCGTGGCATCATAGGTGGATGTCGCATGGAGAAGAGTGGACATCCAGTTAGAGGGGATGCTGAGAGGAGACTGTGTGTTTGCATACTTGCTACCCATCTTGTCTGTCTGGATGGTAGGTCCACTCAGGGAAGCCAGGCAAGCTGGGGCTACCAAGTGAGGTTAGTTGGTACAGGCCTGTGTTCTAGCTACAGAGTCAGGTTTGCCTTGGATTCTGGGAGTCTATGAAGGTTTCTGCCAAGAAGAGGGCCAATGCCAAGGTGTGCCTTTAGATTAATTTTGTCAGTCTTCCTGGTAAACCCTCACCCATTCAAAGCAATGGGGATGAGGTATGCATTTCTGTGGCGACAATTGTGTCTTAGCAGAAGTTTAGACACCCAGGTATGTGCCAATGAGCATTAGGTTGTTTTCCCATCTCAACAAGTGTGTTGAGGGCCTTCTAAATTCCTGTGTTGTTCTAGACACTGGGGACAAGGGGTGGGGTGAATTTAATAAGTTTCTTCTTATGGAAAGCCAAGTCTAGAAACCCCAACCCTGAAGAGATTATGCCAGTGTGTCATGTGTTACTAGAGTCAAATGAGAGCCAAGAGCAAGTGATATGGGGTGGGGTCGGGGGGCTTCCAGGGAAAGAACATCGATGAGTTTGAAGGGTTAGCAGGGGTTTGCTAGACAAAGTTGGCAGAGGTGGCACCTTAGGGGGATGGTTGTGAGTTGAAAGAAAATGTATAATGTTCTCTTTTAAAGCTAAAGTCTTACCTTGTTGTTTTCAGGTGGTGTGGGCTACAGTGCATGAATTTGGACCCAACCTTTGCCCTTCAAATGCGGAATGCTAGACCTTCATTGGTAAGTTTGTTCGATGCCTTCTTACCATATATGCAGAATTTGGGGTGTAGGGCCAGGTAGTTACCATTGGCAGGGTCATGGGGTAGGTACCAAGGCTGGACCCTAGGGAAGCTCATCTCATAGGCTGAAAGGATGGCCAGAAGTGGATCTCACTCTGGGTTTCTGTGGCTGATGAGCTGGGAGCATGCAGCCACCCTCACAGACAGGCAGAGCTTTGTCTTTGTCTTGATTGGAGAAGGTAGATTGAAAAAGTCCAAGGAGGGATGAAGTAAGATTTCCAGTGCTTGCAGGCATGGCTATAAGTTGCAAAGAAAGTGAACTCAGCCACAGACCCACAGGAGCAAACGTTTTGTCCAAAGGACTCATGGGTGGTAGAGCTGATAGAAACTGCTGGTCTCTGACTGTTAAGGCCTGAGGTCCGCAGACTTGTTCTGTGAAGGTCCAGATGCTGAGTAATTTTGGCTTCTTGGAGCCATGTGGTCACTGTCACAGCTACTCAACTCTGCTTTGGGAGCAGGGAAGCAGCCCTAGATGACATGTAAATGAGTGGCTGTGGCTGTCTACAAGACAGGTGGCCTGCTGGATTCAGCCCATGGTCTCTAGTTTGCCAGCTCCTTTCCTAGTGCCAAGCTAAGGCACTTAGACTTTTCTCAAGGTAGTGAGAATCCACTGAGGTTATTCTGAGCAAAGAAGTAAAGAGACAAAAGTGACACGAGTATTTATGTGATCACTGAACAGGATGCCTGGGGCCATTAGAAGGCAGGAACAGCAATCCAGGCGTGGGCTACGTGCTCCACAGAAGTGAAAGTGACTAGCCAATAGATGAGCAATTGCCAAAGGAGGACCAATCAGAATTGCAATCTTGGTCAAAGTTAGGAGTCAAACTTAGTTGTTCACAATGGTGTTATTGACAGAGGTGTGGATATTGGGACTGACAAGAGGCAGTTGATGTTAGGCTTTATTTATTGTTTGTATGTGTGTGTGTTTATTTAATTTATGGTGCTGGAGATTGAACCCAATGCATGCTAGTCAAGTGCTGTACCACTGAACTCTTCCCTCAACTCTTGGTTTAGACATGTTGGATTCAGGCTGACAGTGGTTCATCCATAGCTAATCCCAGTGGACAGTTGGAAATACCCATCTGAAGCCTGCACAGAGGTGGTTGTCTGGAGATGTAGAATGGACACCATAGTTTTGAGCAAGTGGAGGGCTGATCTTTGGGGAACATGTATAACTTTGGGGTGGGAGGGAGAAGGTAGAAAAGACCCAGAGGCCAAGGGGAGAGGTATATGCATGCCAGAGAACCTTTTGTTCAGCTTTGAGGTAGACAAAGCAAGTTGTAACCAGTTCTCCTTGTCTTCATTGGAGCCAGGCTGTGTGGAATTTGTGTGTACACTGGGCTTGTGATTGTGTTCGTGGGCTCGCTTTGAGGTGTGGTATTCATAACTCTGCCACGACTTGCACCGTGGAATCCAGCCTGGGTTTGGACTCTTGCCATCAGATGAAATGTGATCTGTTGAAGAAACAGCTGCATTTGAATAAAGTGGAGAAAATGGAATTAGCCAAAAGTTCAAACCAAACTTACCATAGAGTCTTCAACAGGAATGGATAATTTTACACAATTTCTGAAGTCATTCAACTGCTTATCAATTTGTGTTCTGAATATCTTAAGTATTATTCTGTGGTTGGAATTCTTAGTTATTTTCTTTTATTTATTTGTAAGCAGAGAGAGGTAGAGAGAGAAAGAGAAGACTATGGGTGTGCCAGGGCCTCTGGCCACTGCAAATGAACTCCAGATGCATGTGCCACTTTGTGCATCTGGCTTTACATGTGTGCTGGGGAATCAAACCCCAGGTCATTGGGCTTTGCAGGCAAACACTTTAACTGCTGAGCAATCTCTCCAGCCCCTTAGTAGTTTTTTATTTTGTTTGTATAAAGGTAGCAGCTGGAGATCTAGCTTTGCAGTAGGGTTAACTTGCTGAGCCACCATCTGTGCCAAATACCGTGTCCTCTGTACGTATCACTTAATTTCAACTTTAAGTGACCTGTGCTGAGAGGTGTAGTGCTCCACGTTGGCATTGAAGCCATCTAGTCACTCAGAGGTTGAATTACTTGCACATGGTAACAGGGGATTTGAACCCAGGTCTGCATGACCCCTGGTTTATGCTATTTATTTTCTCTCATCTCAGTATGGAATTTCTCTTCCCACTTCTGCAGAGACTGAACCCTTCAGGTTAATTAGCGAGAGCATAGGATGGGTGTTTCCACTTCTTAGGAGTGGATTTTAAAAAGGTGAGAAAAGTCTGAAGAGATGACAGTCAGACCTCAAACAATTATTTCCTCAGAAAAGTGTCCTCAGCTGGAGAAGGTGGCAGCTTTCAGCTTGGCGAGGGACTGTCATGAGAAGGCACGAGAGTGTAATTCCAGCCCTCGCTCTCTGGCACTTCCGTGTGGTTTTTCTTTAAGTACTTGGTGTTTATCTCTGCTTACCTCTAATGGCAGCTGCAAAGGCCCCGGTTCATGCTTTCACCATGTCCCGAGCATCTGGACGTCACTGAGTCTTTGCTGTTTCTAGTGAGCCAGGTGACTCTGTGCCAGGCCTTGCTCTCAGCACCACAGAGGTGACACAGGAGAGTGTGTTGTCACAAGGCAGACGTCCTGTCTAGAGCATCAGACACTGTCATGGTAGGATTTAAAGTGAGGTAGGTTGGAGAGCAGTGAGGCTGATGAGGTAGGGTGGTCAAGGAAGGCCTTTCCCATGAGAGAAGTGGCCGAAGCCTGTGGGGGAAACCATACTGAGGCAGGTTTCTCAGCTGAGCTCTGGACACTTCCTTTTGATTTTTGGCCTGGCTTCTTCATTCACTGTTCCCCCAGCATGGCTCCCACCTGAGGCCTCTCTCGCAGTGCTCAGGATCCCAGGGTCGCCCGGCTCTGTCATCTCATACAACCTCAGACCCCGGCCTCTGCAGTCTGCTTGGCTGTTCTCTTCCCCCAGCTTCTGTTTGGTTCCTGACATGCCACCCTAGTGTTCACCCAGCTGAGGCCCTGAAGCTGCTTCCCCAGCTCCCTCCAGCCGTCAGCCTCCTCTTCCGTGTGGCCCGGCTCTTGGTGTCCATACCTCCTCACTCGTCTCTACTTCAAACTCATCCTTGGCTCGTCCCTTCCCTCAGCTGTTCTCCCCACTGGCGGCCACCTTCCTTGGGAACCTGCCTTCTAATTTGTCACCTTTCTTCTCGAGCATCTTTGCTTAGGATGCAGCGATTGGATCAGTTGGTCATTTGGCCCATCGTTCTTGGTCGTAAGTCACACAGTTCACCCTGACTTTCTTTTCTTAAAACTGTCCGAGAACTAACCTGAAATCTTCCCATAATGCTGGTCCCCATTCTCATTCCCAATTCCAGCCTTATCCAGCCAGCAGAGGCCTCTACTTCTAGTGCCTTTGCCTGGGCTGATCTCCTGGAAATGACTTGGCCACTGCTCCCCCCTAGGGACTCAGTTCCAGCTTCCCCCTGTCCTCCTTTCCTCCCTGGACCTGGAGCTGACCTTTTTCCTGCCTCCCAGAATACCTTGCATGGTATTCTCTCTGATGCAAAACACTTACCAATAGAGCTGTTGACTTACTTATCTATTATGCTCCTTAAGGGGTGGAGAACACACACACACACACACACACACACAATATCTCTGTGTTCCCGGTGCCAACACAATGCACCTGGCTCAGGAAGTGTTTGTTGAGAGAGTAAGGATAGCAAAGTCTGTTTGCACAGCCAAACAACAGATTTGTAATGTGATAAATGTTCCTGCAATGGGAAGGTCATTGGCAGTTGAGTTTGGGGCTAATTCACTTCTTAGCTTTGAGTGCAGGGCAAGTCGTTCCGGGTTTGCATCTGTGGATTTGTGGCTGCCTCTTGGGTCTCTCAGAGTCCTGAGACCTCAGGAGTGTTACTTCTTTATATTCTATGCCTGTCAGTTGTAATTATTTTTTGGTCCCATGGTTGATAGAGTAATAATTGCAATGGAAAAAGAAAATTAATCCATCAAGGAAATCTCAGTGAGATCAAGGAATTCTCAGGAATGAGGTCCACCCAGGTTGGTCCTGGATGAATCCCAAATATTATAAATTAGTCATGATATTGCTTCTTGCCAACCACTGTCTGATAGCACTCCCGCACCCCTTCTGGCTGAGAATGCATTTCAGGCTGGAGGGTCGTCCTCTGTGGAGACGGATGCCAAGGGCGAGGTTCTCATGAGTTTGCACAGCAGCGGGCATCGCCCTGACCTTGGTGGAGCCCATCCCTCCAAGTGCTTCTTGGCCCCTTCTTCTACCTTGTGTCCTCATTATCATCCTGTCAGGTAAAGGATCCATGAGCCTCGTAGGGTACACTCCAAGGATGACTGATTGTGCAGGTCGGAGTGACTTGTATATCTGCCATCCTTGTACTTGCAGAGACCATCAAGAATGGGGTAGCGCTGGCCTGTGGTCTCTGTGACCTCAGGGCTCAGGACTCTGCAGAAGGGATAAAGGGGCACTCAGAGTTATTACCTTAAGTGCAGTCATTTTGTAGTATAGTTTATATGTACACATATGTGTGTGTATGTGAGTTTTCTTGGAATTTTTTTTATGGTACTGGGGATTGAACTCATGCTAGGCAAGTGCTCTACTGCAGGGGATATAAAATATATATATTAAAAGTAAAAAATATATATTTTACTTTTTTATTTTGAGGCTGGAGCCTCACTAGGTTGCCCAAGGTGGCCTTGAATTCTCCAGGCAGGCATTGAACTTGCCTCAGTCTCCTGAATAGCTGGGATTGTAGGCTTACACCACCAGGCCAAGCTATACAATATTTTTATTTGCATTGTTTATTGCCCAGCTATGTCTCTGTCTGTCTGTCTGTCTGTCTGTCTGTCTGTCTGTCTGTCTGTCTGTCTGTCTCCCCCCCCCTCTCTCTCTCTCAGGGGACTAATGTGCCACTTTGAATAATAGTTATATTATAGCTCTTGGCTAAATAAATATTTCCTCCTGACCCATTCTGAGGCCCCCTGAGCCCTCTCCTCTGCTTGGGTGGCTTTATGACTACTTCACTGGCTTCTTGCGACTGCCAAGACCTCCACAGACCTCCTTCAGATGTGAAATCCCTGTGTGGACTCCAAGCAGCTAGGCAGGCAGGGGCTGGGCATCAGGGGAAGCTGGGTCTCTCAGGACACCTCAGCAGCCACCAGGGCCCTCTGAGGCCAGTCTGGCTCAAGTCCAGTTGACTCACGCTGTCATTTAGTGAGGAAAAATAACTGAGAAATGGCTTCTGACCAAGTGGGGAAAGTGGTCGATGGGGGCAGGGAAGGGAGACCAACGCCAGTTCCTGGGTACATTCTGCCCGCCACATACCAAACTGGGCTGAACAAGCAGATGGCCTCCCAGATACCTCCTTCAAGGGCCCTTGGCACTTAGGCCATAGGCTCTGGAGATAGACCTACTTTGGAATGCCAACTGTGCCATGACTTAAGACAAGCCTTCCAGGTCCTTCCTCCTCTGAAAGTGGGATTATGACAAGAGAAATACCCTTTGTAAGGTTCTTATATGTAAAAAACACCAAATATCTAGTATCTGCTGTCATTGTTATTGTTTCTAAAATTATTCTTGGGGTTGGGGAAGATGGCTCAGTGGTTAAAAGCACTTGCTTACAAAGTCTGCTGGTTAGGGTTCGATTCCCTAGTAAAGTTGAACCCAAAGTGACATATATGGTATAACATTTGTTTGCAGCAGCAGTAAACTCTGGTGTGTCCATGAGTGTGCATGCACACACACACATGCATAAATGAATAAAAATAAAAATAAAGTATTTTTTATAATGGCCATGAGAAAACTTTTGGTCAGGTAAAGTCTCAGATGCATAGTTACAAGTTCACTACTGCTACTGTTATTTTTATTATTATCATCGCAGTTCGAGGGGTGACCCCAGCGCCCCACACAAAATAGGTGATCACTCTGTCACTGAGCTACAACCCCTCACACACAGCTGAAGCCCAAGCACCCTGTGAATTGCAGGTTTTTTACACTCCAATATCAGTATATATATATATATATATATATATGTATATATATATATATATATATGTTGTTGTTTGGGCTTTGGAAAACAGAACTGAGCTCAGTTTTATGATGTTGAGTCTAAGATTTTTTTTTCTTCTTTTATATTTTAAGCAGCTTTGTCAGACAGGCCTTTCTGGCCTCGTGCCCAGTAGCGGTGTGACCCACATTGGTGAGCCTGGGTGCCAAGTGCCTGGACAGCACCTGGCAGCAAAGAAGCATTTCATTGACCGCTGCTGCTATTGAACATTTTTTTCTGATAGGCATTTAACACCTATGAACCTAAGTTCTTATGGGATCATTGACAGTAAATCCCGGGCTGTGCTCTGAACCTGATAACTGTGCCAATGCTTTGTACCACTGCTTCCAGACAGATGTGCTGACTTAAGTTTGGGGCTAGTACAAATAAACAAAAATAGTGGGGAAAAAACACCTCGTTTTATGCCTAATATAGCTAAATAAATGTAGAATTTCAGGATTTGATACAATCGCCATTATCTTCACATGTATGTTAGACATAACATCCTCCCTCCCTGTTTCCCTTTCTTCTATGTCTATGGTCTTGTTATGTAGCCCTGGCTGGCCTGGAACTCACTATGTAGCCAAGGTTAGTCTTGCCCTCCAAGTGCTAGCGATACAGCTTTCTTAAAGGTTTCTTCATGTTGTAGTAAGCCCTCAGAGATGCTGTCTTATCCTAAGGCTTTGCAAGGGCTTTTGCTTCTCATAGCTGTCTTGTTTTGTTTTGGTTGAGGGGATCATTTTGAGGCAAGGTTTCACTCTAGTCCAGGCTGACCTGGAACTCTCTCTGTAGTCCCAGGCTGGCCTCAAACTCACTGTCCTCCTACCCCAGCCTCCCCAGTGCTGGGATTATTAAAGGTGTGTGCCACCACATCAGCATGGTGACACATGTCTGTAATCCAGTATTAGGAAATAGAAGCATGAGATTGAGAGGTAGGCTGACTTTGAACTCATGAAGATTCTCCTACCTTAGTTTCCATGCCACTCTGCCCAGCTATTCCATAGCTGTTTTTTCCATTTCTTTTTCTTTGAGAAAAAAAACCATTTATTTATTTATTTGCAAGGAGAGAGAGAGAGAGAGAGAGAGAGAGAGAGAGAGAGAGAGAGAGAGAGAAGCAGACAGAGAGAATGGGCACACCAGGGCCTCCAGCCGCTTCAAATGCACTCCAGATGCATGCACCACTTTGTGCATCTGGCTTTCCGTGGGCACTGGGGAATTGAACCTGGGTCATTAGGCTTTGCAGGCCAGTGCCTTAACCACTGAGCCATCATCTCTCCGGCCCTCCATTTCCTTTTCTACTTTTAAATTAGACTCTTTTGCTTGCTTGCATAATGAATAAGCCACCAGTGTGACATGTGTTGTGTACCAGGTACATGTGGTAGTCCAGAACATCAGAGCAGCTCTGGGACTGTTGCGGTCAGCTTTCTAGTTGCTGCGCAGAAAGAACCCAAGCAAAGGCAGCTTGTGGAGGAATGGGTTTATGAGGCTTACGGACTTGAGGGGAGACTCCATCCTGGCAGGGAAAATGATGGCAAGAGCAGACAGGTGGACATCAGCTCTGCCGCAACACTGGAAACAGCCACAGGAAGGTGTGCCAAATACTGGCAAGGGGAAGCTGGCTTATAACCCCAAAAGCCTGCCCCCAACAACACAGCTCTAGCTCAACCCCAAACTGCCATCAGCTGAGGATCGATCATTGAGAACACATTCATTTGTTTGTGGGGAACACCTGGATCAAACCATGACAGTCTGCCCCTGGCCCCCACAAACTAATAATCATAATGATGTAAATAAAATGTGTTTAAGCTCAACTCTTAAGTCTCCACAGCTTTCAATTGAGCCATAATACCAAAAATAAACCCGTAATGGCACAGAACATTCACACTGCAAACATGAGGCACAGCAAAAACAGATTGAACCAATACAAGATTTGAAATAAGTAGGGCATCATCAATCTCTAACTCCAAGTTCAATGATTCTAACCAATAACAAGTCTCTTGGAGATTCAATTCTGCCCCTTCAGCTCGGCTACTCACAGTCCAGGAAAATTTCATCTGGTGCTGGCAGCTCGCCTTGGCACCCATCCATAGTCCTGGAATTCTTTGGGTCTCCATTGCAACCCACAGGTCATCCTCATAGCTCCATCGGGCTCCACACAGGCAACCTAGCACACCTGCTTCACACAGCGATGGCCATTTTTCAAAAACGAAACTGTGTTGCAAATCCAATGACCCTCTCTTCTTCCATTTGCCATACTCCACAGAACCAGGTGGGCTACCAACTTGTTAATCCAGGGGGGAACATAGCATTCAGGCCCTTTACTTCAAAGAGTCCGCATTCTTCCTATTGTTCCAATGCAGACCACCTGGCCCAATCTCAATGGCTGTAATCTCTCAAACAGTTGCAGGTGAATGGGCAGCAGTTTCGACCCAAAGATCTTTCTTTCTGTGCCATCTCCTTCTGCTCACACCAGTCCATCTTTACGTAAAACAACCCTGCACAGGTTCCCAGGACACAGGCAGGCAGAACACAGTAAGCCTCTCACGCAAACTGCTTCTGGCACAGTCTTGACCAAGTTCTTTCTCACCCTCATAAGCCAAACCTCACAGTCCATAGTTCTCACTACATTCAGGTCTTGTAACTCTGACCAGAATGATCCATTACGCTGCACTTACAGCACTGCAAGGTACCTCTTAGGACGAGGTTTCCAATCCGTCCATATTCTTCCTGCAGATCAATTCCAAAAGGTCCAAAGCCACAGAATCAGGGTTCTAGCAGCAATAGATGACCCCACATCCTGGTACCAAAACTGGTGTGGTCAGCAGGGACCCAGGCTGCGCATTGCTTCATGTGGATGAGGAAACTCAGAAGTGGTGAGTGGGGGGACCTCTGTCCCATCCCTCCTCCTGTGACCTTGCTCGGAGTCCTGTGCGTACCTGGTATGCAGCAGATGCCTGTCTCACACTGCTGGTTTTCAGCCTGTCTAGTACCTGGAAGACTGCTCGGTGGCTTTCTTGTTCATAGAAGGATCACGCTTGCCATAGCCACATTTGATGATCACAGCACTCCTTGCCGCTCAGGCACCTAGAGCAGGCAGGGTAGATTGATCACACACTGGGCTGGGCTTCTGCAGCTTCCCCAGGATGTATGGAGAGATTCCAGGAGCCTGGCCTGGAGGTGGAGATTGATTCCAGCCTCCCTTCTGCTGGCAACTCCCCAGGAGTCCCAAGCAACCCCTGTCCTCTGAACCACGCCTGCTTGTGTGTCTGGGATTTGGGGGGGGGGGGCTGTGGACCCCAGCTGCTGTAGAATCAGGGTTAGAGATGGTTTAGCGAAGGATGGGGTTTATGTCAAGCTCTCAGATCCAGGGAGAAGGTCCATCAGTGGTGGAAGAAGCTGCTTCCCTACAGCAGAGAGAGAAACTGCAGCCAGCAAACTCCAAACACAGCAGCACCAATGGGCAGCAAGCAGCAGGGACCCTGGAAATCAGATCCACCCCCAAACACACCTTAGGGCTGGACATCAGGATCCGCTCCCCAGTGACACCTCCTCCAGTCAGACAGCTGGAAATCCAAGTTCTTTCAAAGTCCCACAGGGTTATAGATAGGTAAGGTTCTGGGAGGTGTGGTGAGGGGCCGAGAGGCATCGAGGCATAGGTGCCTGGCAGTCTAGATGTGAGTCTGTACTTCCCAACAAATCACCAGGCACCTCCGACAATCCTAAGGCCAGCCCCCCAGCGTCACTCCCAGGGTAAAGTGGTCCACCCTCCATTCCTAGTGTGCTGGTTTGGGACTCCATGGGTGTTTCTGCAGCTGAAACCCAAATGCCTTCACTGGGTACATCGTTCCTCACACCTCACCACCCAAGATGCTCACTGTCAGCTCTCTTGAGCCCTTTTTTTGCCAGAAAGTCCTCAGGGGGAGAAGGCCTTGTGCCTCATGGAGCTTTATTAGTGCTTTGGTGACAGCGCCATAGTTCAGTTCGCCTGTACCTATGTAAAGCCAGGTGCACAAAGTGGCGCATGCATGTGGCGTTCATTTTCAGCAGCTCGAGGCCCTGGCTCACCCAATTCTCTCTCTCTCTCTCTCTCTCTCTCTCTCTCTCTCTCTCTCTCTCTCTCTCTCTCTCTCTCTCTCTCTCTCTCTCCATACAAATAAATAAATAATTTTAAAAATAGGTCAGTTCCTGTCCCTTTCCTGCTCAGAACGCTCCGATGTCTGTCTGGCATGCTTTGGAACAGACTGTAAACTTGTGCCCGTGCCTGCCAGCCTCCCTTCCTTCTGACCTCACCCCCATCTCTGCTGACTTACTTCTCAGACAGGGTCTGCTCTGCTGTTCTTCTTTCTGGCTTCAGGACATGTGCACTCAGGAGCTCAGTCTAGCTCGCTCTTCCCCCAGATTTCTGCCCCGTTCACTCTCACCCCCACTCTGGTCTCAAGCACACCCTCATCTGCCCATTCCCTCTCTCCGTAGGCCACCCCACAAGCACACTTCCTTTCAGCAGCCATCACTGTGATTGTCCTTCACTGGGACAGAAATCCATGCTGAGCCTCCTTGTCTGTTGCTTACCCTCCAGCGCCCCACACTGAGCCTAGCGCGCAGGGGGCAATCACGAAATATTAGAGGGGCGAACGAACGAATGGCTGTGCTCAAGCTAAGAGTTGGTATTTGTTCCATTGGCTGTGCAGTTCCAGTTGACATTTTTCAGGAGGTGAGTGACATGGTCAGGGCTTTTATTTCAGAAGGCCAGCTGGTGGCCGTGGGGGCGCTGGCTGTGGGAGGGCCGTGGCAGAATTCCTTCAGAAGCTGTTAAATGGTCGAGGAAATGGATGCTGCCTCTGTGCTCAGGGGACGGATGTCAGGATCTAAGGACCTGTGAGGGTCTGTGATTTGTGTTGGACAGTGTGGAGAAGGGATTCCTTGCTTACAACAGAGGAGGGCGTCCGTTAATGTAGGGAGAAGCAGACCCTCCCTGATGGCTTCCAGCCACGCAAACATCAACTCTGGGATGTGCGCTGAATGTGGTGCTGTGATTGCTCTGAGGAGCACTCCGGAACACTCTGTGGAGCACTGTGGGGAGCACTCTGGAACATTGTGGGGAGCTCTCTGTGGACCACTGCAAAGCATCCTGGGAGCACTCCGGGGAGCACTCTGCAGAGCACTGTGGGGAGCACCCGGGGTGCTGTTCTACAGGCTGCCCACCTAATCTTTCCCTGGGGAGAATGGTCATGATGGTGATGTCAGTTAGCATTGAGTCCTCCTGCCACACAGAAGGCTAAGTTGATCTTTACCCTACACACCACACTGGCATTGGTTCTTTCTCCCAATGACCCCACATTTCTCCACATTCAACTCCAGTGCAGACTTGCTCTGGCTGCCTTGCTGTTTTTAGCATGGTCTCTTGAGTTCACTTGAGTTTGCTAAGAAGCAGGGATGGGGTCTCTTTCTGCCTGTCCACATGTGCAGGATCCCTTGTTCTCCCCGGGTACCAGGACCAAGCCCTCCAGTGGGCACACAGTCCTGGCCTAGACCCTGCCACGTTGTCCGATGCTGTCTTGTGAGACTTCCTTCTTTTTAAATTTATTTATTTGCATGTGTGTGTATGTGTAGGCATGCCAGGTTCTCTTGACACTGAAAACAAATGCCCTCAGGCTTTACGTGGGTAGCTGAGGAATTTGGGTTGGCAGGCTTTGCATCCGAGCACCTTTAATTGCTGAGCCATCTCTCAGCCCCCAGAGACATTCTTTTGGGACTTGAATCATCTCTTCTTCTAAGAATCCGATCCTCTCCAAGTTTTGATGAAAAACCTTTCATCTCTCAGCAACCTGTTGAGCCGTCCCTCTGTGCTGATGGTAGCCCAAGGTACACCATCACAGTCTCTCCGAAAGGTGGTCAGGACGGGAGATTGAGCCTTGCACTGTGTACATGCTAGGCAAGATCTCTATGACTGAGCTCTAGCCTCGGTACTCCCTCCCTCCCTCTCTCTTCCTCTCTCTCTTTTATTTTTTTATCTTTAAAAACATTTTTTTATTAAGTAGAAACTTTGTATGAACAAGTCATGTGTTGGTACCTCTATTTCTCTCCTCCCTGCTCCCATTCCACTGTGCTCCCTCCTCAGTGGGATTTCTGGAATGTTCCATGGGGTTGAGGGCTATGTGTTGTGCCAGCAGCAGTCAGCCATTGGGTGGGGGGAGAGGAGGAAGTGCCTCTGGATATTCCCCCACCATGGCTCTTACATTCTTTCCACCTCCTCTTCCACAAAGTGCCCTGAGCCATGGTGGGTGAGTTTCAAGTCTGCTTAGTGTTGAGCTCTTAGCAGCTTCTAGATTTCTGTGATGGATCGTTTTGAGTATCCACGATGTCTGTCTCCTTCTCAGGCTCAGATTGTTGGGCTGCTGTGGAAGCAGCTATCTTGTTCATCTCTCTACTCTTTTTTTTTTTTTTAATTGTGACAGTCTAAGTTGTCCGGACCGGCCTTGAGCTCACAGTATAGTCCAGGAAGGCCTTGACTTTGTGATCTTCCTGTCTCAGTCCCGCAGGTAGCCTCTTCCACCAAACCTGGCTTCATCTCTGTCTCCCAGCCTTGGTCCAAAATTCCGGTCATGCTGTTGAACCCTGTGATGTCAGATCCGTGTGCTCACCTCCCTCCTC
>PVHP010013620.1:0-40652 GCA_004024765.1 Zapus hudsonius
TCCTCCCCTTCCTCCTCCTCCTCCTCCCCTCCTCCTCCTCCTCCCTCTCCTCCCTCTAGTTTTGCATGGCAACCCATGAATCAAGAGTGAATGTCAGAGGGAAGCAGTTGCCGAGGATCACAGGAACATGCTTAGGGCTGATCATAGGCATGGATGCGGGAAGACTGAAATACACATGACTCTCTACTATGCTTGCTTCTCAGATAATCTTCCAAACAGGAAGTTGGAAAAATTAGCTACAAGCGAGGTGGGAGTCTGGACGGGGGAAGGAGAATTCCGTCACTTTAAAAGTTCACGTGAGTGGGTGCCCCCCCCCCCGTGCCAAACTAGCTGCAAGATGCAATTGAAGGGTCATTCTTCAAAGGAAGGTGGTACAGTTGAGTCAAACTGACTGTTCATCATCTGCAATCTCTTGAAGTAACAAGTGCTTGTAAGGAAGCATTCATACCAGAGTACGACATCTTCATACAGTGTCTGTCCTATGATGTCGAGGCACACACACGAGTAGCCTGGTTCAAGAAACACTGCTTACAGAAAGGACGGAGTCCCTGAGGGAGTGATGGCTAATATCAGTTTGACTCGATTAAGAGCACCTGGAGGATTAGGGAGGCACACTTCTGGGCGTGTCTGTGAGGATGTTTCCTGGGAGGATTAACCAAGGGGTAAAACATCTCCTGAACGTGGGTGGCTCCATCCCCACGATGCATAAAAAGAGAAAAGTGAAGAAATACAGCAGCACTCATGTGCCTCCTTTCTGGCTGAGGGTGCAGCGTGCCTGGCTCTCTCCTGCTCCTGCCGCCATACCTCCCCTCCCATCCACCTCCTCGAACCCTTCCTTTTAAAGCTGTCTTTGCCAGACATCTTGTCACAGCCATGAGAAAAGTGAGGAATATAGAGGGCATCTGGTCAGCCCTGTTGTTCAGAGAAACGCACATTTCAAAGGTAGATTAGCATATATAAAATGGTCCCAGGAGGTCCCAGATGAGAACCCACAACAATAACTAGAGAAGAGGGATCTGGACAGGTAACCAAGTCATCTCAAGGATGGTCTAGTCTCTGATTTTTACAGTGGTCCAGAGAATGAAGCTAGAAGCACAGAAAGTTCCAGAAAAGTAGATGGTCCCTTCTAGATAAAGAATACATAGCAGGAGGAGATGCCCCAAAGGGGAATCACAGGCTCTTCAGCTCCCCAGTCTTGAAGTCTAGAACATTCTGACAGGTCTTCTGCTCTCCATGACTTCAGATCTGTGACTTTAGGTTTGTTCCATGCTGATGTGTTCCTGTTTCAGCACGTGCTAGACGTAAGGTATCTACATACTGATGACGACAGATGTCTACATCTGCCCAAAGCTAGTGAGGCCACCGCAGAGCTAGAGATGGGCCAGTCCCCCCCCCCCCAGCTCCACGCCACCCTATCGTCACCACTTCTACTCCCTTGTCGAAAACGAGTGGCCACCTTGTCCATCTGGAACATCAAGTGTGAGCTCTAAATGGTCCATCCATGGCTCTCAGGCCTCCCTCTCACAGATGTACATGGGTCTACATGGCCTTGATGAAATCTGGGCCTCTGGGCCTTGAAACTCACGAGCCCCAAGCAGCTGAGCTCACAAAGGTCAGTTTTCTGAAGTATCTGGGGAAGCTATCTCCAGGGAGCCTTCCATTAGTTCCTAGAGAAAGAGAAGGAATGTTCCTAGGAAGAGGATTCCGAAGGATTCGAAACCCACCATGGCTCACCTGGTCTGGAAGGTCTGTTGTGTCTGCTGATCTCAGTTGTACATGACCAGGCTCAGCCACTGGGAAAGAAACATCCTCATCAATCCTACTGCTCTCATTCTTGACTCTGTGTGTGTGTGTGTGTGTGTGTGTGTGTGTGTGTGTCCATGGCGGGCATGTGGAGGTCAGAGGGCACCCTCAGGTGGTATCCTCAGGAATGCCATACACCTCTTTTTGACTGTGTCTTTTTTGTTGTTGCTGTTTGATTTTTCACTTTTTTGAGGTAGGGTCTCATTCTAGCCCAGGCTGACCTGGAACTCTATAGTTTCAGGTTGGCCTTGAACTCACAACAATCCTCCTACCTTTGCCTTCTGAGGGCTGATTGTAGGTGTGTGCCACTACGCCTGGCCTAACAGACCTCTTTTTGACATAGGGTCTCTCATTAGCCAGGAGTTCACCAATTAAGCTAGATTGACTAGCCAATGCGCTCCAGGGATCCTCCTGTCTCCACCTCCCTGGTAGCCGGGATGAAAGGCAAGTGATGCCATGTCCATTTTACTTCAGGCATATACCGAGGATCGAACTCAGGCTCTTGTGATGCAACTGCGCTATCCACTGAGCTACCTCCCCAGCCATCCATCCAATTCTGTAAACTGCCTCCCTTCATACAGAGCAGGGCAAACATCCCCCTCTTTCCTTTCTTATTGTCCTTTTCTAGCTAATTCCAACCCAAACAGGAGACCTCAGTGTTCTGTCACAACGCACATTATTCCACGACAGCCCAGCGGGGAGACGTATATGTGAGGTCAACCAACTGGCCAGTTGGGTGGCTCTAAAATTCAATGGGAGCCAGCTTAATGCCCAGTGAGCTTGGCATTCTTCAGTTCCCTCTTGGATTTATGACTCCCACACAATCCTCTGCTTTATTAAGCTATTGGAAAAAAAATAAAATCTGTCTGCCAAGATCTTAAAGCAGCCTGGCAGCCTGCAATATATAAAGGCAGTAATTGGAGGGGGAGGGGCAGCAGCTTGGTTGGCCTTTGATGGAATGTTCAATATCCCCGGGGAGAAAATGCCCCTTGGAATTGGATCAGGAGAAGGCAGCCTGGGATTGTGCCTGGCCCTAGGAGGGAAGGCGCCTCACCTCCATCTCTGTCAGGTAGAGTCCTTTTCCGTCTTTGGAGAGGTTGCGGAATGCTTCTAGGAGAAACAAAGAAAGGTTTTGATTGGCTGAGAGGTGGGATGAGGTGGGGCCTGTGTAGAGACAGAAGTGATGGTCTATGTAACACGGTCATTATGGTTCCTGTCTTCCTGTCCTGTTTTATTCTTTCTGTCCAACTTTATTCTGTAAGGTAGCTCAGAGCTCATGCCACCAAATATCTGTGGCTGCCCTGGTCCTTTACCACCACCTTGTATGGCTCTGGCCTCAGCTGTAGGACTTCCATGGGCATAGCTTGGGGACCCCTCTAACTCCCCCTGGGGGCCAGGTTTCAGCCTCGGACTTCTCTTCCACCCTCCCAGGGCTCTCTTCTCTCAGTGTCTATTAACTTGGTCACTTAGTGAGCCCTGGGATTTTCAGAGATGCCTCATGGCTGTGGGGGTCCCTCTCCCTCATCCACAGCAGCTCCTAGGTGGCAGCCTGGGGGCTCACAGAAGATTTCATTTAAAAAAAAGGCTAAATCCTCTGGGTTCCACCTATGGATTTCTAAAGCTTGAGGAAAGACCTCTGTCCCCACATTCACTTGTGTGGGAAATTCCTCCAGCAGAGACTGAAATCCTTTATTCATAACTGAGAGTGAGTTTCAGTAACCAACACAACCTGGAGAAGAGGCAGGACCATTTAAATCCACCTTGTTCCTGAGAGGAGCTGACTAGGGCGAGGAGGAAAAAAGAATTTGGGATGAAGGGTATAAAGATTCCAGAAGCTTCTTTCACCTCCACTCTCCCTACCCTTCTGCCCCTGCTGTAACTCCCAGAGGGAGCTACCTTCTTCCTTGTAAATAAGCTCAGGCTGGGTCTTAGGATCCTAGAACCAACACCTTCTACTATGGTCTTTTCTAGAACCTTCTATATCTGAGTGGAAGGAAAGAACGCTTAGCTGGGAGCTAGCCCCTCTAGACCCCAAGAGAGCCAAGATTTGGGACCATATGGCTCCAGCTAGATTCCCACCCCAAGGGAAACAGACAGTCCCCAGTGTGGGCCAGACACCCTGTGCAACAACAGCGAAGACCCTCCCCTCCCTACTTCTCCACAAAAAGACTTTAAAACCTCTTCTTCCTCTTTCAAGGGGATTCAGAGCGCCCTTTCTTTACTAACTTCACCGTTCTATTGTTGGTGTTAATAAGACAAAACTGTCTCAGTCGTTTTCTAAGTTCTGAACCTGACAGTGGGGAGCACTGAGAGAAAGTTGCAAAAGGAAGGTGGGGGCCGGGCTGGAGGGTTGGGGACAGGGCTGGAAGCAAGGTTGGGGACAGGGCTGGAAGGTTGGGGACGGGGACAGCCACACTCTGCAGCTTCATCTGGTTCTTCTCTCTTGGAAAGGGAATGAGCCTGGAGTAATGCTCCAGCCCACTCATTCCCGAGGCCTCAGTCAGGTCTCCCTGCTTATTTACTGAGTTATTTGGTCATGGTGAAGGTCTCCAGGATGCCCCCAGGGACACTTACTTGTCATAGTTTCCAGCCGCATCAGGAAGCAGACGAGACTAGGGAAGCTGACCCGGCCAGAGCTGTCACTGTACCTCAGGGTCATGAGCCCCAGTAGTTCACTGCTGACGAAGACCCCTGCAAGGAAATCTAGGACAACAGGGAGACCTGAGGGGTGAGGAACAGACTAGAGGTGGGATCCCCCTGCCTCAGGAGCCTCAAGAAACATGTTCAAATGCCCCGTGGCCTCTTATCATCTTTCCTACTCAGTCTGGCACCATGGTCTGTCTATCTCACACAGGCTTTCTGTAAGGCTCCTGTTGTCTCTTCTGATTGGCTGCCAGGCCTTCGTGACACAGCTCAGTCAGAGACCAACTCAAGAGGCTCAAAACACTGACCACATTGTCCTTCTCAATAATCAATAATCAATAATCAATAATCCCCAGGTAGCATGGAGCTGCCATACCAAGGCTGCACCCAACTGACTCTACCAGACCTCCTTCCTCCAGGGTGCCCTCTCTGTGGGCCTTCTGCGGGCTGCTAGTGCTTGCGGCTGTGGTCTCTCCATAAAAGAGACATTCTGCCATAAGTTGAAAGGAAGAGGCTGGACTCAGAGGAGAGACCAGGAGGTGTCCTTATCATCTGTCCCTTTTGGCCAAGCTCTAGAAAGGCAGCGGCCGCACAGGGGACAATAGTAGAGTGGCCATCACTTGTGGGTCTGGTGAGCAAGTACCCACTGAGCCATCATCAGTCGAGGGACGATCCTGGCAGCCTGTGATCCCCATGCAGCCAGAGGTACATTAGGTTTCTGCAGTCAAGTTCATAAAACGTGAATCAACGCCTTCAGATAGCCTGTGATCTCCAGCCTAGCGTCTTCCCAAATCACTCCTTCCCATGGCTCCTTAAAGTTCCCTGCCTGGCGGGATGGGTTAGAGCTTTCCTCTCCTCCTCTCCTCTTTCTTCTCTGGTCATTAGCTGAGGCTGCTGTCATGAGTCCATCTTTTAGTAGCTGTCGGTGCTTCTCAAGGTGTGACCCTACCAACCACAAGAGCATTCCCTGGCATCTCGAACCTCGAGCATGGGAAACTGAGGACAGAATCCGCTGTGGCTTCTGATGAGGCTCAGGTATGAGTTCAGACATTCTCTGCTCAATCACACATTAAAACAGCTTTCCTGCTTTATGCCGGGAGCCCTGGGTGGGAGAATTATGGAGTCCCTCCTTCCAGACTTACCTGGGGGAACATGATTTTACAGTTTATTAAGGAAGGTGGCCATTTCCTGACATCACCTCTGTGTGATCTGTCTTCCCCACAGGTACAGTGGAGGTAATGATTCTTGGCCTTCCTAGCTGGCAGGGTAGTGAGACAATCAAGCCGGATGATGGGAATAGTTCTTGGTGAACTCTGGAGCACTTAAGCACCCGGAGGAATTGTTATCATTATCCCAGGACTGAAAGCTTTTGCCTATTTGAAGCCAACAGACACCATTTGGTTTAATTTAGCCTCAAACCCTCTGTGAAGACAGAAAAGCAAGATCATCAGCCAACCTGTAGGTATTTAACCCTGATGACCCAGCCATTGAGCCAGAAGCAGCCAGAAGGCGAGCTCCGTTCCTGGTTGGGTATCAATCCTGCGGGGTTATTTCTCACAGTTAGAGCTGTGCCAGGGAGAAAAGGCAGTCGGGACAGTTGACTGACACGGGAGAGCTCAGGCCGAGGTGGGAGGGGTGTTTGATGTCTGAGTCCAGAGCTTTGGAGGCCTACCAAGGTCATAAGAGACAGGAGAGGACTCGCGAGCTGTATCTCCTCTCTCATCGACTCACTGTGCCAGCCTCGCCTGGCATGCTGGGAGGATGGGCACTACAATACTCCTTGGCCACACCATCGCAAGCCCCACCCCCAAGTTACCTGTATTCTCTATGGCCTTCCACAAATCTGAGGCCAGGAGAACTCCCGAGCTCCTCTGGGTGTCCTGGAAAACACGCTGATGGGGGAAAGAAGGAAGACGCCCTTGAGGACTGAGAGATTGTTGGAATCTCATGAGTCGCTTTGCTCAACAGCTCAGTGAGGGAAGGAACCAGTGGTTGGAACCAGGGGTTGTCAGGCTGATCTAATTATTCACAGGCTTAGACTATCTCCCCTACTCATGGCCCCTCTTGCCAGGCGACGCTCACTACTTTCTCAATAGGTTACAGTTTGCTCGTAAGGATTTTATAGTTTTGAACCTAATATGGTTTATCCTCATGCTTATGCCATTCCCCTCCCCCATCCCTCTTCATTCTAGAACCTTCCTAATCCTACCACTCTATCCTGTGCTGCCTCAGCTTCCTGTCACATGACAAAACGAAAGCTATCTCTGGAGGCAGTGGGGGGCAGGATGGGCACCCAGTAACTATTTGCCAATCCAGGTGAAATGCAAGCTTTGGTCATAGAGAACATGCAGGTACCTGGTAATGGACAAGGCGACTCCACAGTCTTCCAAACTCCTCCTGGTCAAGCCGCCCGTTCACTTTTAGCTGGAAGGAGAGTGAAAGAGCCAACTGGTCCAGGGAGTGCGGTGTGCGTGCGCATCTGTTTGTGTGCACATGTGCGTGTGCCTGTGTGTGTGCATGCATGCGTGCGTGCATGCGTGCGTGCATGCCTGAGTGTGTGTGTGTGTGTGTGTGTGTGTTTTTGGGGAGGTGGCTGCTTGTCTGTCACCAAAGCAGGAGCCATGAGTAAAGCAGTGCAGCGTCACCTGGAAATGGCCCCATGCCATCTGGTTCCCACTCTGTCTGCAGGCAAACTGGCTTAGATTTGTTGTATAAAGGAACACAGATTATTGGAAGGAGGAAGCCCCGAGAAAGGGGTGCCAATTTCAGTTATGTCCAGCAGAAGAGAGTGAACCCCAACATGGCCTTTACCCAGAAGGGCTGTGTTCCCCGGGAAGGGTACTGTTGGGGAGGGTGAAGGGGTCTTCCATCTGGAGAAGCAGGAAGGGTGAGTATGCTGTGTGTGTGCCTGGAATGCCTTCTATTTATCAGTGCAGCCCTGACCACCCTGTGCAATGGTGACAATGCAGAGAAAAGACCTGGCTTGAGAACAAGGAGGGAGCCATTGGGGAAAAGGGAAGGAAAAGGCCTGGGTGCTGGCTGTGCCAGGAGCCTGCAAACAGCCCCCCTGGGGATGTATGCTTGGGCCGTCCGGCAGTGAAGGCCATTTGGATTTCTCTGTGTGTTTGAGTGACTGCAGGCCACAACCAGCCAAGACAGGACTGATTTATGGTTTCATCAAGGAGTCCTCTTGTTCTACAATGGCTGGCTTCGCATTCACAATCGAGCCTTGTTAACTGTATGAGAATGGGGTGATCTGTCTCTCTCTGGAGACAGCCACAGCCTGGGGAGGGGCTTCCCGGCCCAGAATCCATCTGCACAGATCTGGTGGCCTCTCTGCCTGGAGGGAGGTTGGATGGGCAGAAGGAGAGGGCTCCGGGGAGAAGGAGAGTCAGGACACTGGAGTTGGATTCTCCATGGACGGACCTGCTTCAGCTCAGTGTCCACATGGGCAAAATCAACCACAAAGGGCAGGACTCACTGCCGTGAAGGCCAAGGAGGACTTCAAGTTTTGGTGGTTATCTTTCTGAATCAAAAGCTAATGAGGAATCTAAATGAATACTTCTCCAGTGGTGAGGGAAAGGGGGAAGGAAGATTAGTTCCAACAGGAGGAGTAGTGTGGGGTGGGGTAGAGGATAGGTTTATAATGAGATCTAGGCACAAGTCCTAACTAGCTGTGCTCTCTGAGCAAAGCACTGAACTTCTCTGTCTCCCTTTTCTTCCCTTGTTTAATGTATAGTGATTGTTGCATCATGAGTGCTGTTGCAAGAATTACAAGGATACAAATACAGATTAGATGGATGATAGTTAGACAGACAGATGATATGCACACACACACACACACACACACACACACACACACACACACACACACACTCATTCACTGGTTCAATCCCCAACAGCTCTAGCAATGAATGGTAACTATTGTCACTACTATTGTGATTGACCTAGAGAGTTGATAAAAAGCACACAGGACACAAGGCCATGAGATAAGCCCCAATTAGACCCTGTGGAGAAGCCTACAGAGCCAGTGGGATTCTGGGGTTGCAGGAAGATGACTCAAAGGATACATCCATCAGAGCTATGATGCTGCGGCTCTGGTCCAAGGAGAAAGTTTCCCCTGCGTGTCCTGAAGACGGAGAAGAAGAAGGAAGTGGGGGTGGGGACAGTGAGAGTGATGGTTAACCTCTGGTTGTTAACTGGACAGGATTTACAATCAGTTATAATCACCATAGGAACAAATATCTCGGCATGTCTGTTCGGGATTTTCCACTCTAACTGTGGACAGCACTATCCCGTGGGCTGGGTTCCTGGACTGTACAAAACAGAGAAAGCCAGCTGAGTACTCAGCATTCTCATCTTGTCCTTCCTCCCTGCTGATGTGATGATATGGTGCCAGCTTCCTGCTCCTGCCAGGATTCCTTTCCCTGCCCCTGCCCACCATGTTGGAACTTCCCCTTGAAACTGTAAGCTGACTTCAACTGGGCTTGTTCCAGCAATCAGCCTGTAACTAACACAGGGCTGTGCTGGGGCCAGCAGGCCTCTGGGCTGACCATACCTGCCAGGAGCTCCAGGTTGAGAAGGTGCTGAAGCTGGGTGGCATCAATGTCCTGTTCCTGGTCCAGACAAGCGAGGAACATGGGCATCAGAGAGGGGTCACGGGCTGAGGGTCACATCTGCTCAGCCCTCTAATATCTTGTTGACTTCCAAGCCCTTCCTTTCCACAGCATGTCCACCTTGCCTTTGTCCTGAACTTGTCCTGAGCACCTGCCATGCTGGTCATTCTTGCCTCTGGACCAGTGATCTGGGCTCCCTTGCACTAATCCCTCTGTTTATTACTGGACTGAAAGCATAGCCTCTTCGTCCCCACCATTCATATACTGGGGACCCTCAGCAAGACGACTGCAGAGTGGATCTGTGTCGTCCTTTGGGTGCATTCTCTGTCTGCTTTCAGGAAATGTGATGAGCATGTGTGCCTGTGTATGCACAATGGGAGTTAAAAATACCTAAAATCTAGCTGCCACAAATGAGTATGTTCCTTAGAGTTAGTCTTCCCAGGCAGGACACATAAATACATAAATAAATAAATAAATTAATTAATTAATGTGATTTTTTTTTTCTCGCTTGGATTGAACACAGAAAACAATGGAGGTTTCTGGAAAAGGCACTTTCCTGAGCCTGAGCTCTGGAAGAAAGAACTATGGTAACTACACTAGCTTTTTACTGGGGTGGCCGCCAGACAGCAAGATGGACAGCAGTGTCCCTGAGGCCCGCCTTGTGGGAAGCAGAGCTGCTGTACTTGTCTCATCACTGGAGGAAGGTTTCTCGGGAGTAGGTTTGGAGGGTGACACTGGTTCAGGTAGAAGACCCTGCCTCTGAGGGAGGGGGTCTTCTGAGAACCAGAACCTCAGATGACAGACACACTGTCCCTCCATTTAGGGTTGGGATCAGCACCCCGCACTGAAGGCAAAGGCAGCCCCTTCACCTCATGAAGCTCTTCAGTGAGAAGCCACCCTCCCCCCAGCGCTCCCTGAGAGCATGCCCTGTTGGTGTCTCAAATTGGTCCTCAGGTCATCCATTCAAGTTGGAATTGTTTGTCCAACATCACTGGATATTGAGGGACCTACCTATGCGGAATGGTCCTCCAGCCTACAGGAAGCCTGGGACCACGTTTGCTTCCTTCTCTGTATTCCCCCCCCCCCCACTGCCACCTACCAAAGATCATTTGAGGAGTCAATGGCAGGGGTGGCCATGATGGTTGCTTAAACAGATTGCTAAAGAATAGTCTGTGGGGCTGGGGAAGTAGCTCAGTGGTCAAGGCATTTGCCTGCAAAACTTAACGAGCCAAGTTCAGTTCCCCAGTTCTCACATCTGGAGTTTGTTTGTAGTGGCTGGAGGCCCTGGCATGTCCATTCTCTTTCTGTATCTCCCTCCTTCCCTCCTTCTCTCTCTCTCTCTCTCTCTCTCCCTCTCTCTTTCTCTCTCTCTGCTTGCCAATAAATACAAAATAAATACAAAAATATTTTTTTAAAAAGTAATTGCCTGTTTGCCTCTATTATGATAATGTGGAATACGCAAGGGCTGATGCTTTGTTATTTTCGTGGGTATTTGGAATGTTCTAGATGCTTGGAAAATGTTTGCCTATTGGATCCCCAAAGGATGGTGGGTAAATGTGTTCTGTCATTTCCCTAAGCCTGAGAACATCCTTCCTTCCCCCAGGCAGACCATGGGATGTTAACCCCATTGCCTTGGCTAAGGAGGAAGACATAGCAGTGTTAGTAACGAGACACTATGTTAGCTTAAAGTGAGTTATTCCAATATAAGAGCTCAGGAGAGAAGACACACTGAACGCATGGGGAATATTTTGCTTTTAAATTCCTCGGGAGGACAGTCTCTGGGCAGTTTGCAGGGTGGTGTCAGGTGTACCCTGCTTCAGGATGCCTGCCCAGAGGTAATGTGGTAATGTGTCTGAGTCTAATTACCACTAACACACAGTCTGGGCTATCTGTCTTTCCAGGAAGCATCCAATATTTGATTGTTGTTTGGAAAATTCCCAATTAGGAAGTCTGTGCCATCGTATCATAGGACAAATTATATTTCTATTTTTGAAGTGCAAGTGCACATGCCCTGCGTGAAAATTTACCACTTGCCCTGAAGAAATTTGGTCTCACACATGGTAATCAGGATCTGCTGGCGACCTCAGAGCACCTAACCTGAGCTTGGGCATTTGCTCCAGGGAAGCTAATCTGTCTTCATTCAATCTGACAGAAGTGATTGACTACCTCCTCTGGTCCAAGGACAGTGATGGGTGGTTGGGAACCAGGAACGCATTCAATGTCGCCTCTGCCTTTGGGAGCTCACAGACCAGGGCTCGCCTTGTCACACACCAACTTAGTGCCTTCAGAATCCGCCTGGAGCTGGCCTGCCTCCTGAACATTGCAGATTGGGGGGTGTGTCAGTTGGCTGCTCTTCCTCTCACCCCTCATTCCAGCCACACTCCTATGTCTCCCCTATATTTTCACAGCCCAGAACACTGCCACCCTATCAGTGCTCTGCATCCAGAGGCGGGGCAGAGCCTGGCATCCTTCCTTCCTTGGCCTCTGCCTGCTCCACAGTGAGCCGGATCATCCAAGGCCCTTGCTGCTTCCCACACCACCATGCTTATTATGGGTAGAGGCCCATCCCACACGGTCCCTGGCAGCTCTTTATCCTGAGAAGTCAAGGAGTTCTTTATGCCTGTTTATTAAACCATTAGGAAAAGCCTGCGTGTGATGCATAGGCTGGCAGGGATAGCTGTTGGGGCTTCCTGAAGTTGGCCAGCTCCCCAGAGGACCGATGCCAGGTTTGGGGGGGAGGTAGCCTAGCCAGGGAGAGAAAGATTTCAAGAGGTGCTGCCAACTGCTTGTTTTAAGGCTTAAATGGCAATATATCCCTCACACACAGCCCATAATTATCTCCTCTTTCCAAGCACTGTGGATGTCACACTGACAGGGACACCACTTCTCTCCAGGCTTGGCAGCTGGAACAGCTGGAGATGGTCCAGGGAGAGACAACTGGGATGATAACGTGCCTTTTCCTCTCTGCACTCTGATGAGGATCTAGGGTCCTCTTCCTCCCCAGAGACCCTCTGTCACTTTTCCTAGGTAAGGCCCCTAGGTGCTAGGTACAATACCTGCTGAGCATATCTGTAGAAAATGCTTTCTGGGGAGCTGTTTTCTGGAAGACTTCCCTGGATCAAAGAGAAAAGAGGCAAAGTTAAACTTCAGGGGAGAAGGCCACCTGTCTGGTACCACAAGGGTACAACAGTCCCACCTGAATCTGAGACAGAAGCTTTATTCTGGGGGCTGGGGAGATGGCTCTGTTGGAAAAGTATTTGTGAGGATCCAAGTTTGGATCTTTGATACCCACATAATTGTAATTCCAGAACCTAAGAGGTAGAGACAGGGCACCCTGGGCAAGCGGGCTATGTAGACAAGCCAAATCAGTGTGTCCAAGGGAGAAGCCCTGTCTCAAAAAATTGCAGAGAGCAATTGGGGAAGACACCTGATGTCAACCTCTGGCCCCTCATTCATGTGCCTGCACACCCCCACATACAAATATGCCCCCCACTATATGGGCACGCACATATACACACACCATGCACACATACACATGCAAAATAAAGCTTCATCTGGTCATTTGGTAGGAAAAAAAAATTAAACAAATTCCTGGAATTAGAAAGCTGAAGTTTTCAGAAGAAGGGTGGGTCCATTCTGGCCTGAGCTTTTCCTCCCACCCCACCCCAAAGACCCACCCATTAGATAGTTGTGGGTGGGACCAGGAAGGAGACACAAGCCCTGGGGAATGGGCTGTGACCAAAGCAGCTGACCAGCCACACCCATGAGGACCTACCTCGAGGGCTCTGAGGTTCAAACCGCTGCTTGGATTCCTAGAAAATCAGGGGAAGAACAGTGTGACAGGAATGACAAGCCCTCTTTTCCCTAGGGAGGGCACCCAGAGACACCCAGCCACTGACGAGTGGACGGAGAGCCCCGTGCTGCAGGATGGGAGGTGGGCAGCTATGGCCGTAACAGACAGACACATCGTGGTCGTGTGTCCAGCCTCTGAAGTGACACAGCCTAACTGTTTTGTATTTCACAATGAGACACATATGCATAGTGACTCTCAGGCCAGATGGGCTTCGCTGTGTGTTTCATCTCCAATTGGCAGCAATGGCCATGTTTACAGCCGCTGGAAATACTGCCATGGCTGTGACGATGTCTACCCGGTGGTCAGAGAGACACTACTTGTTCATCTCTCTTGACCCTCTGGAGTCAGAGCCAGTCCGTCAGGCCTGGCCTACTGTGCATCCTGGCCATGTTCCGGACAGATGGACACACATGTCCTAGACCACCTTCCCATACCCACGGCCCAAACAGCTCCTTCAACAACCCTGGGCTCTCCTACATTTCTGCTTTTCCTTGGGCTCCTTTCATCTCCTTGACACTTCCATTGCCTCTGAGAAGCCTTTCCCAGGATCTGTGGCCCAAAGTGGTCCTTCCACTGTCCTCCTGTGCAAAATTGGGGTCAAGCTACTGGCTCACTGACTCCCTCCTTTGTCTCATGGGGAGCTTATGGGGAGCAGGGCCTAGGGTGTGGGCTGTAACTGAAGTGATTTCCTGGGGGGCTCATGGGGAGCAGGGCTTAGGGTGTGGGCTGTAACTATAGTGATTTCCTCTAAACTTCAACCTTCTGTCCTATGATGGGGGGGGGCCTCAGAGAAAATTCCAAATTGAAAGAGAGGCTCATTAAGCCTCTCCCAAGTGAGTGTAACCCACTCCCAAGGCTTAGGAAGTCCCTGAAATTCAGAGGCTCTACAAGCCCGTCCTCAACTCTGGCCAGCGGAGCTCCCTGCAAGGTGTGCAGTGAGTCCCAGGAAGGCAGCCTTCCTCCTGCTTCTATGTGGGGTGGGGCCTTCTATGACACAGCTGGCTTTGGTCACCCACACACCTTCAGGTAAGCTGACTGGTTTGTAAGCTAGTCTCGGGTTTGGGGATTGTTTCCTTGGTCCATCATTAGTGTCCTGTCTGGGGTGAGGAGACGTCCATAATGTCCTGCACATGAAGACACTTGGGACTCCTCGGCTTCTGTACCTGTCCCCATCCGGCACTCTCAGGAATATTCGGAGCAAGAACTCAACTTCTTGGCGGGCCGAGGGGACCACGACGTAGGTCCCGGGGCTCAGGTGGAAATACTTTGTGAAGTTGCACTTGGTTTCATAGTCTATACACTGGGCGGCATTTCTATATTGGGAAAAAAACATGGGCGGCAACTTCTCCTTGAACTGCTGGAACTAGAAGAAACATGGTTATTGTGAGAGAGAGCCTTCCATTCATGGACTCCAGGCACCAGGACAGACCTCAGCCTTCCTGAGCCCTGTCTGCTCACTAGAGCAGCATGGCAAGCCCTGGGGAGGGGACAGTGCTGACTTGAACTCTCCTCTAGACCCCAGATGACCCAGTCAACACCGAGAAATAGGGCAGGTCATTTCATCTCACTAATGTCTGACTGCATCCAGGGTCTCTGCTTGATCACTCTCTCTGTAGATGTAGAGAAGACCTCCGCTGAAACCAGTCACACTGTTCCAACCTTGAGTTTCTTTAGGGGTCCCCAAAGCTCCTTCTCTCTAAACTTTTAGAGCTATACCCCGAGATGCTACAGGACCACAGAACCGGGTTTTCTCCGCTACCTATTTCATCCCTCCAGCAGAGCCCCGAGATGCCTTTTCATTGGAAAATAATGGGCTCCAATCATTTTCCTTTTATTTCAATATTTCCTTACAAATAAAACTATAAATATAATGCAGTTCCTATTACCAGATGCCACATACACATTACATAATAAAAACCCCTTACTAAACAAATTTTCCCCACTACAGTCAAGCGTGGGGATTCCATTTAGGATCGTTCTGCAGCATAAATGATTATTTATGAGCTCAGCTTTGGGGGAAGAACAGGGGCAAGGGGAAGGTTCCTTTAGGGGAATAGGGAGAGGGTGAGGCCCCCAGGTGCCACACAAGACAGGTCGCTGACCCAGATGTATAGTAGAAAGGCCAGGGGAAGCCTCCAAAGCAATTCTGCTGGCATCCTCAGCCACTGTTGAAGGTCTGGGGGTCTTGTTTGCTTGGGTTCTCCTGACAGAAGCAAATGGTGGGGTTAATTCTTTTCCAGAAGGACAGCTATGCCTTGTGGGTCTGGGCTGAGGTGTGTGTACAGAGGCGTGTGGGTGGTCTGGAAAGAGTCATTCCCTTCTCCACCATCGCTGTCCAGGTAAGACTTGCACAGTGGCAGTGTGAAGTGTGATTTAGGGAAGTCTTGGTCCTAAGCTCAGGAGAGGCCACTTCAGGTCAACACAGGCCCAGACAGGCACAGAGCTAACTGTTGTTCAAGGGGCCGGGCTTATGTCATTGTCTGTTCTTTAGCTCTGGGAACTAGAACTCTGAGCCATTTCTTGCACCTGAGGGTTTCCCTTAGAGCCCTTCCAGATGTTTCCCTTCCAGGTACCAGGGACCAGAGGAAGATCCTAAGCCCCAGCTCTGAGGGCTGGGCTGTGGGGGTCGGACAAGGCTTCTTGCTGTCAGCTTGCTGACTGAACTTCTGAATCTCCCTGTCATGAGGGTGCCTGCCCTGGCCTCTGTCTACCTGTTGGGGCTTCCTGACAGGCCCAGAGAGGCCGCTATTACTATCTGTTTGCCATGACTACATCCGGTCCCCTGTCTATGCACCGTGACTTTCTCTTGGTAGCAGAAAAAGGTCACAGCAGAGCTCACAGCCATGACAAGGCCTGTGCCTAGGAGGACAGGTCTTCAGAACTCATCATGCCATCCTTCCTTCCAGTTTCCAGTTACCCTTCACCAATGCTTGGCCAGATCAGGTTCTCTGATGACGAGGGACAGAGATTTGCTCGTGGGAGGAGCTAGAAGGCAGGCTAGAAGTGCGTGTAGACAGCAGCACACTTGCGGTGGCTGGGTGGTTAAGACAAGAGCCTGAAGGTCCTCCCCGTGGAGCCTTCAGTATTGCTCTCATCTTAAACACACAGGAACCAGCTGCATCCACCTTCTCCATCAGGGCCAAAGGCCTGAGGATGCTTTTATGGCTGCAGCCTCCCTGGGATATTGACAAGGAGGTCCCCTCAAGTTCAGCCTGCAGACCAGGATGACAAAACAGCTTCCTGCTTTGTCGATGCATTTGGAGAGTCTATGGTTATGAACGATACAAGATAGAGCAAGAATGAACTTGCCGTCTCGGAGCATGCGGAGACCCGGGGGCAGGAAGAAGTAGTGACAGTTTACCAAGGGACAGCATCAAAGGGAAGGTGAGGTGAGGAGGCGATGAGCCAGCCGTACCTGAGAGTTCACCTGTGGGAGAGAGGAAGAAAGGCCATTCAGGAAGCTGGACTGAAGCAGAAAGGCAGGTGTGTCCCTCGGCCTGACTCAGGGCTTCCCATGGGGTCAGCCCGTTTCCTAGCTTCTTGGATCCCTCCAGCAGCAGAAATGAATCTCATTCTGGGACATAACCCTTGTTCGGGCCTAGTCAAATGTCTTCTGGCATCTGAGGTGCTGGCAAAAGTGACAGGTGTGTCTCACTGTAGAATTCAGGGACATGGGGTGCCCGGTCCTAGCTCTACCATTGACAATGACATTCACATCATCACCGTGGGCCCCCAGGCTTTCAAACTCCAACAGGAGAGGGGGCACTCACATTTGAGTGATTCAAGGTCATGTTCGTGCAGGAAGCTGCCTGGTGCGGGATCTGAGAATGGGTTACCTTTAGGTTGCCATGGAATTATGGGGGTGGAGAGCAAAGGTATTGGATTTCCTTTTGTAACTTTTTAAAAATATATATATTTATTGTCCATAATGAGTTACATTATTTAGTGGGCAAACCATGCGTTGTTATCCCGACTTCCCCAATTCCCCCCTCCCCATCCCTGATCAGTTGTATATCCTCCTTCGTGGGCTGTCTGTATTAGTCCTTGTGGCAAGGGATCCTGGATATCTTAGTACTCATCCCGGTCTTCCTGGCCCAAGTGTGTTGTTACTGAGGGGTGCCATGCCTCCGGACAGTCTCCCCCACCACGGCTCTCACAATCTTTCCGCCCCCTCTAACTTTTTTCTTTTGAACAGCATTTACAAAATGGATTCTCTGATTGCTGCTTCACCTTGTAGATGTGTGGGAAGTGGGAAACTGACTAAGAGTAGAGGACTCTGGGTTGAAGGACGTCTGTCTTTGGATGAGGGGCCAAGCGTCACTGACATACCAGCCACTGAGCTGTGATGGGATTTGGTCGAGACAGAAGAGAAAACACACCTGTTGACTTTATGCTTGGTATGGTTCTGTGTTTCCTTATCCTAAGCCAGTCCCTAAATTTTAACTAGTTTTTCTCAAACCTAACATGTACAAGAGGCTTGCAAGCGGTCAGACCCCCCTCCCAGACTCTGAGAACTCAGGCCATTTAGGGCCGGCTCAGGAATCTGCATAGCTACCACAGCTGGCCTTGGGGTTGAAGGATGGACACTAGCATCTGGAAAGTTCCAGGAAAGAAGACACAGGCAGGAGGGATGAGCCATGAAAAATACAGTCAAGTCCAATTCCTCTTGTTTAGTTTTTCTTACAATTTCTTAGAACTGAGTCTATGAATGCTACGGACCCTTTCAGCTTTATGATCGAAGATATAATGAAGCCAATCTCTTAGCCTTGGCCAGTTTTTCTACCCAGCCCAAGGTGTAGGAGAAGCCCTAAGCTGGGGGCCTTACCTTGAACACCTTGGCATGGAGTGGAAATGCCCCGTCATCTCCCTTCAGGCTTTGTGGCATGACCGTGAAGGAGACAATGACATTGTTGCCTTCGGTAGGCTCTTGCACACTAAAGAGGTATTGAGCATCCCTTCCGGAGCCCCCTGAAAGAGAAGGCGTGGTTACTGGCATTCACAAACGCTCCTGCAGCTCTCAGCAGGGGATTGTCCAGTTTGGAGAGCTCATGGGGTTGGGTCTTAAATTCTGGATTTGGAGACATGAGGCCTAGGTCCCCACCCACAGGGACTCTTCGTGGCGCAAGTTTCTTTCTATTCTGAGCTTCAGTCTCTTACTCTTAAAATCAGGGAAAGGAACATCGTCCCTACTTGGGTAAAAATGTCTCACACTGTAAAGTCAAGGGCTATTTTTGTAATAAGTGACATTCCAGAGTCTCCAGGTAGGCAGATTCCACGCCACAGGAACCAGGTCCTTCATCAGTGTCATGAACAGGGCGCAGAGGGACAGTGAGGGGCTGGGACTCTCCACAGGACACTCCCAACAGCACTCAGTTCAGGAAGCCCAGTGATCTGCCTCTGCTGGCTCCTCTCAAGACCGAGTCAGTCCCACCCTCCTTGTGTCTGGGCAGT
Organism: Zapus hudsonius; assembly: GCA_004024765.1. Taxonomy (NCBI): domain Eukaryota; kingdom Metazoa; phylum Chordata; class Mammalia; order Rodentia; family Dipodidae; genus Zapus; species Zapus hudsonius. The sequence continues at coordinate 18,367 of PVHP010013620.1, forward strand.
GCTTTGGGGGCTCAAGGGGGCAGTGGGAACCCTGAATTCTACTGTTTGCAGTTGGGGAGGCTGAGAACTATATCGTTCCAGAGTCACAAAACTAGTGTGCAGCCAAGGCAACAGTTAACTAGGCTCTGACTTTTGTCCAGTGCTCCTTTCCCTGGCCTTTCCCCCTGTCCTTGGTGTTTATGGAAGATCGGGGAGCCTGCTCCTCGGCCTGGAGGAGGCTAGAGGTGAGTCACAAGACTGTGGTGGAAGGTAAAAGGCCAGAAGACACAGTGGAGGTCCTCCCGCCCTCTCCCACCCTGAGTCATTGTCTTTGGAGAAGCAGTAGCTGTCTGGACGCTTCAAGACTGGTGATCTGGCTTTATATGGGTGCTTGGGAATTGAACCCTGGCTGGCAGGCTTTGCAAGCAAGCACCTTTACCCACTGAGCCATCCTCTCCACAAGACTGATGATGTAACCAAACAAAGAGTCAGAGAGAGCTGGAGCCAGGGCGGTGCCAGGGCTGCCAGCTTGTGTTCTGGCCCAGTGATCACCTTCAGGGGTTGCTGGGATCACTTGGTTCTTAAACATCATTTGGTACCATCTCTTGTGGGGTGTGACTCCGCCATCCAGGGCGATTGGGATCTGGTTACATATGAACAGGCTGGAGAAGTTCTCTTGGAAATCTTGGCATGACATCCTGGGGAAGACAGATATGCATCACTAAGTGAGCGCTGGTTGTGCCTCTCTATCTGGTCACAGGAAGCACCCAAAGACCAGAGTGTGTCTGGCCCATTCAGTAGCAAGCATTTCTGCATTTCTGCCCTTCAGACCCTCCTCCCGTGGTTGGAGGGCAGTACCAGGCCAAAGCTGGGTTTTACATGTCATCTGGCAAAACCACTTTCTCCACCTACTTTTTAATATTTTTAAAAACTATTTTTATTTATTCTATTTGCAAGCAGAGAGAGAGAGAGAGAGAGAGAGAGAGAGAGAGAGAGAGAGAGAGAGAATGGGCACACCAAGGTCTCCAGCCACTGTAAACAAAATCCAGATAATGCGTGTCTCTGTGTATCTGACTTTATATGAGTACCGGGGAATCAAACGCAGGTCATTAGGCTTTGCAGGCAAGTGCCTTAACCGCTCAGCCATCTCTCCAGCCCCTCTCCATCTATTAATCCAACTGTGCACCTCTCATGGTTAACAGGAAGATACCAGGCTCTCTCTGCTCAAGGTCCTGCATGCTGCCAGGAATCTTGATTTTCCCCATTGCCAATCTCTTGCTGAGGTCTTTATAAAAACAAAACAGGGTGCTTTGGGCTAAGATTACTGAATAAGAGCCACTAAAAATTCTAGGGAAAAAAAGAGGCAAGATAACACACAATACACTCTTCTACCAAAAAAGTGAAAGTGTACATAAGATTATTAACCAAGGGAAGACCCCTGCAGAGAAGCAGGAAGGAGCTAACAGCTACCACAAAACCAGCCAGAATTGGCAATCCCCATCAAGATTCCAATGGCATTTTTCATCAAAATAGAAAAAAACAATCCTAAAATTCATTTGGAAGCACAAAAAAACTTTGGATAGCCAAAACAATTCTGAGAAATAAAGATAAAGCTGGTGGTATCACCATAACTGATTTTAAGATATATTACAGAGCCGTAGTAACAAAAACAGCATGGCACTGGCACAGAAATAGACATGTTGATCAATTGGACAGAATAGAAGATCAAGATATAAACCTAGGCAGCCATCTGATTTTTGACAAAAATGCCAAAATCATTCACTGGAGAAAAGGCAGCCTCTGAAAAATGGTGCCGGGAAAACTGGATATCTACATGTAGAAGGGTGAAAATAGATTCTTATCTCTCACCATTTGCACAAGTACAAATGAATCAAAAACCTTAACATCAGACCTAAAACTCTGAAATTGTTAGAAAAAAAGTAGGAAAAACACTTATGCATAGACCAGGACTTTCTGAATAGAAGCTCAGTCATTCAGGAAGACACTCAACCATTGGGACCTCATGAAATTAAAGAAGAAAAAAAAATACAGCAATGGGCACTGTGAATAGAGCAGAAGCAACCTACAGAATGGGAGAAAATCTTTACCAGCTATTCATCTGACAGAGGATTAATATCCAGGATATACAAAGAACTCAAACTAACTAATAAGAAATTAAACAACCGATTAAAAATGGACTATAAAACTGAACAGTTCTCAAAAGAAGAATACACGTGGCCAATAAACATCTGAAAATGTTCCATATCCTTAGCCATCAGGGAAATGCAAACTAAAACTCCTCTGAGATTCCATCTCACTCCTGTCAGAATGGCTGCCATCAAGAAAACAACTATAAATGCTGGGGAGGATGAGGATAAATAGGAACCTTCTACACTGCTGGCGGGAATGTAAACTGATACAGCCATTGTGGAAAGCAGTGTGGAGGTTCCTGAGACAGCTGAAGATAGATTTACCATATGACCCCAGATATACCTCTCTTTGGCATATACCCTAAGGAATCTACTGATTAGTATATGTTTGCTCATTTATGCTTATTACTTCTCTGCTCACAATAGCTGGGAAATGGAACCAGCCTGGATGCCTTCAACTGATGAATGGATAATGAAGATGTAATATACACAGTGGACTTTTATTCAGCTGTTAAGAAAAATGAAATTATGAAACTTTTAGAGAAATAGATAAATCTATAAAATATTATACTAAGTGAGAGACTGAAACCCTAACAAAAAGCCTATGAATGGGGAGGTCATAAGCCCTCGGGAAAATGACTACTGTTGTCTGGCTAAATAGATATATTATACCCACCAAAATGCCCTCTAAATACGTGTGTTTCTGCCCATATATTATTAATGCTACTCTCACTTTTGGTTAGAGAAACTTATCTTTTCAGGTGGCAGTGACCCCTGGGGCGACTGAAAATTTACCAAAGTGCTGAGAAGAAGGGTCAGTGATGTTCAGTACTAAGTGAGACATCTCCGCTACACCCTCCAAGGTTCAGGGGCCGCTGCAGAAGTGGTGGCAGAAAGAATGTAAGAGCCGGAGACTGCAGAAGTTCTGGATCTTTCAAGCAGCAGCAGCCTCCTGACTCAGTGAAGACTCCATCCCAAGAAGATGGAAGAAAGCAGTGGAAGGAGGTCACCGATGTTTACCTCTGCATACATGGTTATGGACGTGCAGATCAGCACACACGTGTGCGTACAATATACACATATTGAACACTTACAAATGCCACAAAGGATGCCACACTGAAAATCTCACCTACTACTGGGGATAAAGCGGAGAGATTGTCATTGATCTCGAATTCTTCATAATTTAGATCCAGGCTCCTTTATTTCATTTATATATGTCACCAAATAAACCACATAACCCCTCCAAAAATGCCCATCTCCTCTGATGTGTGGGCAGAGTCAAAGGATGTGTCCTACATAGCTTGTGGGTGGTGACAATGCCATACCACTCAGAGCCCGAGGGACAAGCTGGGACCTTCACTCTCTGCTGCTCTAGAGCAGGCTGGAGCTGCAGGGTCCTTCCAGACGGGAGACACAGGCATAATGACCTCAACATCTGATTTCCAAACTCAGCCTCCCAGGCAGCTTTCCTTTGCTGTCAAAGTGTCCCGCAAGTCCAGGGCCCCATCTCCAAGAGGAGACACAACCACCTCCCATAGAAAGCGTTGGCTTCTTGCTAGAGAAAACAGGTCCCCTCTAAGCAGGTCTTGACATGCTCATAACAGTTTAAGCAGGGTTGGGGATGTAGCTTAGTTGGTAGGGTGCTTGTGTAGTATGCCCGAGGCTCTGAGTTCAATTCCCAACACTATATTCACGAGCTGTGGAGCTGAATGCCTGCAATCCCAGCACTCGGGAGGTAGAAGCAGGAGAACCAGAAGTTCAAGGCCCTGAACTACATACTGAGTTCAAGGCTAGTCTGGGCTGCACGGGACCAAATAAAGTTTAAGGAAATCCAATTGCGATTGAGGGTTTGGACAATGAATGCAGCGAACGTCTTTCTTAAAGAGTAAGTACCAAAACTCGCCATCGTCCTTGTTTTCATAAAGCTGGCTCTTCCGTGGGTCCTGGGTTTCTTGCCACTCCTGGGATCTGCATGTGGAGAGAATGACCACACAGTGAGACCTCACCCATGTGTGACCCAGTGGGGACTCTGCATAGGCCACTGTTACTTTCTGGGGTCAAGCTCAAGGGTATCATTGTTCTCAGGGACAGGCTTGACTCACTCTGTAATGATGACTGCGTTCAGACTCCTGCACTCAGCCCTCTTCTCTAAGCTCCTCCCATGTCACAGGAGACCTCAACGCACCTGTCCCCTTGTGAAAATCCAGATTTCACATGAGAGAAAACCCACGATCTCTGCCTTTCTGAGTCTGTGACACAGTGACCTCTAGTTCCATCCATTTTCCTGCAAATGACCTAATTTTGTTCTTCTCTATGGCTGCTTTAAACTCCTTTGTGTATGCCTCCCCCCACTGTCTTTATCCATCTGTTGATGGCCACCTGGGCTGATTCTGTAAACTTAGCAATAGGAAGTGGGAGATGGGACATGAGAAGAGAAAGAGGGAATATGACCAAAATACATATCAAAAATACATATGGAAATATCATAATAGAATTCATTATTTTGGATACTTCATATCCACCAATAAAAAGGATGGCTTATCCCATATGCTTCCTAGTGCCATGTGAGAACACGAGGAATCCCTCTTTCTCTCTGCCCACACCTCCAGACAGTCGCTAAATATGCATTCATGGATGGCACCCCTAGGAAGGCGCTCCTCGCTGCCATCCTGGGCTCTTCTCTCTTCCTGCCACCCGAGTTCATCTTACCCTGGTTCTCCTCGCGGGCAGTCAGTCGGTCTCTCTGAACCCAGTTCTCTCTTTGTGCAGCCCACCCTCCACACGGCTGTCTGTATCTCTTCCCAAAGCATGACCTTGATCATGTCACTTCCCTGTTTAACATGTCTGCATTTCCTTGGAACTCCCAGGTTAAGCCCAAACTCCTTGAGGAAAAGCTTGCTCTCTGCCCAGCTCTCCCACTTTCACGGGGCCATTCCCTGCCCCACTCCCACCCACAAACTCCATCCTCCACAAATATGAATGACTTCCATTTTCTTAAAGACACCCTTTCCCTGATACAGGCACCTCTTAGCTTTCACCATGATGCTGCCCTCAGTACTGTAACCTTCTAACCTTCATCTTTCTTCCTCAAGGAGGTCATTTCCTCTGGGAAGCCTGGCTTGGCCCCTGTAGCCTGCCTGCCCCATGCTCAGAGCTGGATGCATCCCCATAAGTCCCTGTACCAATTCCTCTCTCAGCAGCCAGCCCTATTATGCACTTGCTTTCTCTCTCTCTCTCTCTCTCTCTCTCTCTCTCTCTCTCTCTCTCTCTCTCTCTCTCTCTCTCTCTCTCTCTCTTCTGAGTGCCCATGACCTTGATATTGATCTCCATGACATCATCACAGGTGTCACACACCTTGGCACATAGTGTGAAATGACACTTTTTCCTTCTCGCTTGCTTAGTTAACGAATTCATTGGGGTGATGCGTCCCAGAAGCAAGTGCTGGGGTCTGGCCAGGAGGAGACCCTTCCAGGCAGATGAGAAAAGCTGCTTCAACTTCAGCCCATGCTGCTGTAAAAGCGTGCACGTGAACTCCAGGCCCCAGAGGCAGAAAGATGTAATGAGATCTTTCCCATGAAGGAGCCCACAGTGAACATCTGGGTCATGTCTGCGCAGGGACACACAGGCAGAGACCAGCACCCAGGCTTCTGGCTTCTGGCTGAAGCAGTCAGATGTGTTATAGTAAAATGGCAATTTTATAATTAAGCGATAATTACATTTTCTGCAGTGTGTAAGGGAAAATAAATGTAGTGTAAATCAATATGTTATTGATTCATGCAAGTTTGCCTTTAAGTGTGTGCGACTGAAATTTCAATTATGGCTGAGATTAGACCATCCAGCTCTCGCCATCCATCTCCATTCTAAAAAGTAGGGAAGAAATCGACCAGCTGCATGGAGACAGTGATGACAGGGTCCCACCGCTTCCTTCCAGCCAGAGGAAATGCTCTTTGTCTATAGAATGGGTGCCCGTTTGCACACATCTCTCTCTTGTTCATTCAAGCTCAGCCCTGGAGGGTGAAAATCCATGTTTCCAAGCCTGCTCTCACCACTTCTGCCTCAGGCCAGCTGTTGGACTACACAGGTTGGTAGGTAGGAACGATGGCCTGTACCTCCTCCTACCTAGTGTCTCTCCTGCAGTGTGTCATCCCCCTTCCCCTAAGGGCAACTCATGGTCATTGTCGTCTCTGAAGCTTTCCCTGGACATGCCTACCTGTGGAACTCTTTTTGTCCCTGAACTCTGGCGGACATCCTAGTCTTCACTGGTCATTTGGTGTTGAACATGGGAGCCACGTGGGAAATATTAACCTTGGTGGGTTTGTTGCCTGTCTTATACCCTAGGTAATCTGTCACTTGCCTCCAGTTCTACTCCTAACAGCCAACGCTAAATCAAGGATTCTGGCCCATACGATCACTAGGTCCATGTTCAGCAGCTTTGGGTGATTGGGAAGGAGAACCAGGAATAGCCAGAGGTTTCTAGGACTGACCTCGGAGAGAGGGAAGGATAAGCTAGGCCTGGTGGTACAGGATTGTGACCCCAGTTACTGGAGAGGCTGTGGCAGGATGATCGAAGTTCAAGGCTACAGGATGAATCTAGGTCAGTCTGGGCAATTTAGCAAGACTGTGTCTCCAAATCAATAGTAAAAGGAGGGCCAGGCATGTAGCTCAGTGGTAGAGAGCTTGCCTAGCATGCAGGAACCCTAGGTTCAAGTCCAAATACTGAGCAAAGAAAGAGAGAGAAAGAAGACAGAAAACAAAGGCAGTTCTGCCACAGCCAAGTTTATTCTACAGATCTATTTCTCCGGTTTCTCTCTCTTTCTCTCTCTCTCTCCTTTTCTCCCTACCCCCATCACACCTTCATCTGAGTGCCCACACATAGCCTCTGGGCTCACAGAGAAGCCAAGGAGTTCTGCCATAGCTTGGTCCAGGAAATGAATCTGGGGTCTGGGCAGCCCCACGGTGAGCCAGGAACAGTGGCTGTCTGCCCCTGCCTTCCAGAACTCTCTGTGCTTATCATATTGATTTTCAGGACTTGCCAGGGCCTGTTCTATTTGTCCAAACGCCTTGCATTTCCTTTCAGAGCATGCTCCCCACCCCTGCTGGCCTCCTGGCTGCAGCCGCTGTGTTGCGACACTTTTCACAGGTCTGCACTGACCCAGCCTCACTTCCTCCAGGAGGAGCAAGTTAACTGTTGCTGTTCCCCTGTCCCTCTCAGGACCACTTTTCCCTCTCAGTCAGCAAGGCCATGGGGAGGGTGGAGGGTTGAGGGGGAACCCGAGAGGATAACAGGAAGGGAAAAGGAAGGAAAAATATCCAACATTCTCTCATATGTGGAAACAAGGTATTTAAATTTTTTAAAAAGGCAGTGGGGCACCCAGGGTTGGTTCCATGCAACGGAGAACTATAAGCCCAGCACCCTGGGAAACCACTGAGCACCTAGCTGGGTCCCCAGCAGGACCTGCTCCATCTACTACCATGAGCAAGGGCACTGGAGGCAGGTGGGTAGGCCTGAGCTTCCAAGGAGACAGAGGAAAGGTTATCCAGATCACGGCCTCAGAGTCCCTCATCAGTCCTGGTCCACCCTGATCCATGGCACAGGCACCAACAGAATCCGCAGTCTCCCTTCTGGGAATGAAGCTTCTGCCCTCCTCCTCTCTCACCAAGGAGAGGCTTGGCTCTGGCCCTGTCTCTCACCCTCGTTGAGACTCCAGGGCATATGTATGGGCTCCCAGCTCTAGATTTCAGTCTCCTGGGGGACAGAAACTGGGTCTTGTTATATGTATGTGCCTCGCCTCATTCACTCAGCCCAGTACAAATTCTGTAGCATGTACACATAAGGTGTCTAATAAACATCTGGAGAATGACATCATGGGGGCACAAGTTAATCTACAGCTGTATCCAGTGGTGAACCGGACAGGTCCACAGTGAGGTCCACAGAGGGTAGGCCAGGCACCCACTCCGGTTCCCAGGACACGTACCCATCTCTCCAGCTCCCTCTCCATTCTACACGGCCCCAGGGATTCCACAGACGAATGATTTCTGCCCAGCCCCTCCGGTACTGAATCTGTGAGGAATGAGAGAGAGAGAGAGTAGTCAGGGATCTCTGGAAAAAGTCAGCCCAGAGTAGGCCTATGAATGTAGCTGCTTTTTGCCTCCCAGGACTAATTTAACTTCTGACCTCATTTGGCTGCAGCCAGGGGGAGAAAAATGAAAGGAAGGAAAAAAAAATCAATGTCTCCCTTGCCGCCTGCATGGAGTTGGAATTGAGAGAGAGGAGAAAATGGCCCTTGTTTTTCTCAGCCCTGAGCAGGGCCAGGGGCAGGGGCAGTTCCATCATGCTGGGCAGCTGTTTCCTGCAGCTGGATGAGCTCAGGTTTTTCAGCAGATACCTGACAACTTGGACTGCAGAGGAGTGGCCTTTATGGTCCCTAGGCTGCTCCAAGCCCTGGCTGTGACAGGGGGCGTCTACCCTATTGCACAGCTTGTATCCAGAAGCCCATCAGGAACTGTAGTGCAGTTGTGCGTGTGTGTTCCAGTGTGTGCAAGCGTACCTGTGTTTGCGGGTTTGCATGTGCTTGGGAAGTCAGAGAAAGTCCTCAGGTGTTAGCTACCTCCTTTTGAGATAGAAGTTCTCACTGGCCAGGAACTCACAAAGTAGGCTAGACCGCCTGACCAGGAAACCCCGAGAGTCCACTCGAGCTCACCTCCTCAGTGCCGGGGTCGCAGGGGCACCACCATGCTTAGCATTTTACATGGGTTCTGGGGATCAAACTCAGGTCTCCATGCAAGCACTTTACCAACTTAACATCTTATTAGCCCTACAGTGCAGTCTTTAAATTATTTTTAAAAAATTGTATACACATGTGTGTACATGGGTGTGTGTATATGCATGTGTGTATATGTGTGTACATGTGTGTATATGTGTGTGTGTGCAGTAGCATAAAAGGGCTTCTTGATGCAGAAAACAAACTCCAGACTCATCAACATTTTTTTGCATCTGATTTTGCATGGGTACTGGAGAATTGGACTAAGGCTGGCAGGCTTTGCAAGCAAATGCTTTTAACTGCTGACCGTCTCTCCATCACCTACTTAATGGTGGCTGGAGACCAAACCCAGATCCTCATGTTTGCACAAAAAGCCCTCTTTACTTATTCATGTTTGTGCACACACATGTACACATACAAACCAGGGTCTTTTGCTATTGCAAATGAACACCAGATGCATGTGCCACTTTTGTGTGTGTGTGTGTGTGTGTGTGTGTGTGTGTGTGTGTGTGTGTGTGTGGTGCTGGGGAACTGAACCCCAGGCCGGCAGGCTTTGCAAGCAAGTGGCTTTAACTACTTAGCTGTCTGTCCCCTCAGCCCAGGCCGTGCGGTCTTGATGGCACTCTGAAGAGGTACAGGAAGTCCATGGGAGAGCAAGGCTGCAGCAGACAGACTGGGAGCTGAGCTAGCCAAGACTCCTCCTCATTCTCCGCCCTCTCCTGCTTTGATGCCCCTACAGTATCCTGGATTGCCCTCCTGCATCCTTCCTTCTGACACTCAGGGTGGTACCTTTGCTCTCACATGTCAGCAAAAGGTGGGACTGGGGGACGTTATAACAACAGCAAGCTCGCCAGCCCACACTTCTGGGAACCCTCAGCCTGGAAAGGGGGACTCAGGTGTGATTGAGTTGTAGCTGGGATATTGATCCATGCTAATGCTATCTGAGGAGACAAGGGGTGAGGGAAGGCGCGAGCTGCCCATGTACTGTGGCTCAGAGGCATGGAGAAACCAAATGGCGTATCTTTGGATGGAGAAGCGTGTGGGAGCAGGTGCCGGCTAATGTGCCTCCAGTTTTTCGGACCTCTGGGTGGATGTGGACACAGCAGTTGTCTCTCTCGCAGAGGGGACACAGCATCAGAGTTAAGCAGCCTTCCCAAGGACACCAGTGGCCGAGGGAGACTGACCTTCACTGCTGTCCATCCCCAAAGCTTAGCTTTCTGATTATGGAATTAGATATGGACAAAGGCCTCTCTTCTGATGTGACTGACCTTGGCCTTAACGCTAACACTGACCTGCCTCATTGAGACCCATGTGATCACCAACAGGGCACCGCACTGCAGGATCAGCACAGTCGGATTGCACAGGGCCTGGAACTTGGCCAGGATCGGATAAGGTCTTTTTCATCGGTCCAGGTCTGCCCTTGGCTTGCAGGCTTCCAGGAGACTCTCAGCACAAAGCCAGACCCCCACCCTCTCTGCTCCACCCCTAAGCTTTGCACCCGGTTTATCAATAGTTGTCAGTACCTTCAGGAGCTCACCGAGCAGGGACATGAAAAATGGTCTCCTAGTGTCCCACAGAGCTTAATGAGTCGGCCTGGATGCCCAATGGTGGGTTAGGGGCTCAGTGGGGACTGGGGAGGAGAAGTAGCCATGATTCAGAGGGCTGAGAGCATGAAGAAATGAGGCATGCAGATAAACACTCACCCCCTGGCCCAGGGGAGTCACTGGCGGAGCTAGGTGCATAATAAAAAATGCCAATTTCATTTATCTTCCTGTCTGTCCTGCCTAGAGGGAGGATGAGCAGATTAAAAAGCACACCACATTCACAGGCTGGTTTAATCTTAGCATTTCGGGCTCAGAGTTATAGCCTCCTCTCTCTGGAGGGGGAGGGAGTCTTTAACAAAGTCAAGCTCCTAAACCTTGATGTGGCTTTGTCCTCGATGACAGTGTCCTATTAAGAATCCTAAGATGGGCATGGTGGCGTCTTGAATGTCAGCAGGCAGAGGTAGGAGGATCACAGTGAATTCGAGGCCACCCTGAGACCACATAGAAAATTCCCTGTCAGCCTGGGCTAGAACACGATCCTATCTCGGAAAAAAAATTATATAGAATATGTTTCAGGGGTCACATTCAAGGCCAAGGTCCTGGCGAGGGTTAAGGTTGGGCTGAATCATGAATCATGAACTCCACTGTGAAGATCACCAGAGCTCTCGCGATGGTGCTGCTGAGCAAGAGATGGTCAAGGTAATTTACCCTAAGTAGTGGTTCCTCAGATGTAAAGAGTTCTATTGGCCATTAATAGTTATACCTAGGAAAAAAAAGGTTTCATGGCTAATGGTAAATTAAAACCAAATGGTACTAATGCAGGCCTTCTAGAGCCTCTGGATGGCTAATGTACTCTGGCATCTCCAGAAAGGAGAAAATGGCCACATGCATTTCTCCACATGTATTTGGAAACCTGTCTCAGCAACTCCTGAGAGCGCTTTCTGTGCTGTGACGCCATTTCCTCATCTCATGGCCACTACAGACATCACTGGTTGATCACAGCTCTTTCCCCAGATCTGTAAGCAATGTCAAATCAACACAGAAGTCCACAGAAGACAGCATGGCCCAGTGATCAGAGCCACCAAGGAGACTAAAACCTTTGTGCTAGCTTGAAACTTGTCCACATCTGGGCTGGGGGAGCCGCAGGCAGGGATGTTCATATGTGGCTGTCCTCACTGAGAAGTCAGGGAAGAGCTTCCAGCTCATGCCTCCCATGGGGAGGCGAGAATGACTGGGAGACAGGAAGTGGGGAGCACGTGCGTTGGGTCAGAGGTGAGGACAGCAGAGCCACCTACCAGTCTGGGGTCCTCTGCATGCCTGAGAGAGACGCGGATGTTATCTTGGTAAAGTGCCTGCATTTTAGAGGGCCTTTCTTCATCAGTTTAACTTAAAAAAAATTTTGTGTGCGTGTGTACCCATGTCTGTGTGTACTCATGTCTGTGTGGGTACACATGTCTGTGTGGGGACACATGTCTATGTGTGTACACATGTCTGTGGGGGCACACATATCTGTGTGGGCACACATGTCTGTGTGTGTACCCATGTCTCTGTGTGTATACATGTCTCTGTGTGTACACATGTCTCTGTGTGTACACATGTCTGTGTGTGTACTCATGTCTGTGTGGGTACACATGTCTGTGTGGGCACACATGTCTGTGTGGGTACACATGTCTGTGTGGGCACACATGCCTGTGTGTACACATGTCTGTGTGTACAGATGTCTGTGTGTGTACCCATTTCTGTGTGTGTACACATCTGTGTGTGCACACATGTCTGTGTGGGCACACATGTCTCTGTGTCTACACATCTCTGTGTGAGTGGGTGTCTTCCACAATTGCTCTCCATCTTATTTTTGGAGACAGAGTCTCTCACTGGAGCCCGAGATCACTAGTTTGGCCAGATGATCCATTGAGCCTCCCAGTGAGGTTTTATGCGTGTGCTGGGAAACTCAGTTTCTCATGCTTGTGTGGTAAGCATTTTACCAACTGAGCCATCTGCCTAGTCTCTCAGGTTAACTTTTATTTTATTTTATTTTTTGTCACAAATGAAAGCAATTTCAAGCAAAAATTTCCTCCGGAGTCCATTGGGTAGCTCATTCTACCTTCCTTTGGGGCTAGTCTCTCATTTCCTAGATGTCTGGCCCTGAGTTCACTTCACAGAGAACAAGGACTTGGCAGGAGATGTTCTGGGGGAGGAGGGCCCTAGCCACCAGACCTCTGGATGATTAGAAGAACAGACTGCCTGAGGAGGGAGCCGTGTGAAGTTGGGAGGGAGTCGGGATGCTACGTGCTCATGTCAGCTGGGTTGGCCTTGCTGGAGGTGTGCAATTTTGGCTGCTCTAAGGATTTAAACACCTGGAAGAGCTCAGGAGACAGACTCCAGGCCAGCCTCACCTGTTCAGCCCCGGTCACCGTGTAGGCGTGCTGACTCACCAACCCGTTCTCCATCACCTCGGACTCCTCTGTCAGCTGCAGACAAGAGAAACGGAGATGAGTGATCAGCACCCACAGTCTCTTGGGCGAGTTGGGGGAGAGCATTTAGACAGTGGCTGAGCCAGGAAAGGTGTGTGGATGGAACTCTTTCCCTAAGAGACAGAGGTGCAGGCTGTGTGGGTGAGATGCCAGTGCCTTCTGTCCAGGAGATACCCACCTCCTGCTGCCTGAAGGAACCCCACAAGGTCCAGAGTATCTGAGCTGCTTCTCCATGGACCACTCATTATGAGTGAGGCATAGCGGGGAACATATAAGCCTCCACAGCACCCCCTCCTCCCCGCTGCAAGGAAGGGAGGTTGAAAGTGGACCTTTGGTTAATGGTGACATTTTGGATTAGGGAGGTGTTATTTAACCCACATGTTAAAAACATGCCCCATTGTGTAGTGACCTTGTGTCATTGCTGGGACCAAACACCCAACCCAAAACAGTGGATAGGAGGGAAGTTCTTATTTTGGCTTCTAGTCTCAAGGAGAAACGTCATGGTAGCATGAGCAGAGGCTAGATATCCCTTCTGCCACAGCAGGTTAAAAAAAAAAGCAGCAACAGAGTGAGGCCACCTCTAGCAAAGGGGAGCTGGCTGTAACATTCCCAAGCCCACATCCAACAGCACACCTCCTCCAGCAAGGCTCTACATCCCAAATTACCATTCGCTTGGGACCAGGCATTCAGAACCGAGTTTCTGGAGGACATCCATCTTTCCAACATCACAACCATGGATAGGGAGTGGCCATGTAAACTTTCAAAAATGAGACCTACTGCCACTAGGGTTGGTGAGAAACACAGAGAAGCCATGTGAAGGCACAGCTGTCTTCTCCATCAGCGGGTGGACCTCCTGGTCTCTCTAGCCTGCTTCTGGTCAGGAGGTAACAATGGGTAAGGGCTTGGGGGACAACAGCATTCAGGGTATGCTCAGAACCTTCTGTCTGTGTGGTGCTGAGACTTCCCTTAGCCTGTCCAAGGTCACTTCCTCTTCTGTACAGTGATTGCACTGTCACAGAAGGAGGCTGGTATGAATTGAACGAGATCACCTCTGTGGAGTGTGTGGTTGGAACATAAAATGCTCCTGATAGGCTCATATGTGTGACTACTTAACCCCCAGCTAATGGCACCATGGGGCATTTTGCTGGAGGAGGTACGTCCATGGGGTGGGCCTTGAGATGTTACTTTCTCCCTGCTGGTGTGATGGTGTGGTACTGGCTTCTGCTCCTGCCATGCGTTTGTGTCCACCCTCTAGAACTGGAAGATAAATGAAACCTTTTGCTTCCATAACTTGCTTCTGGTCAGGTATGTGTTCCAAGCTCCAAGCAGGAAAGTGATGCACAGAGCTCACTCTTAACCTCCATAGTGGCCACTTGCTTGTTCCTCCCTAGCTATGGGTTCTGGCTGAACACTCCCGGATGAGGAGCGACTGTGATGGAAAAAGATAATTCTTGTCTACTCACTCCTTTGGGGGTGACGCAAGCCATCAGGGAGCCTGTCTTGGCTGCTGTCTTCACGACCTTCAGCAGGTCAGAAGGGGAGGAATGCAGGCTGACGATGGTGAACACCCCTCCCGTGAGATCCACCAGTGCATCAGGGAGGTAGCCGTAATGTAAGTGGGAGTAGGAGCCACGCAGCCTGGAGGGGAGAATCAGGTTAGCCCTGGTGTGGGAGAGTGCTCACCAACACTCTTCAAGTTCTCAGGGGCAGGACCAAGGCCACCCAGGAGGAGAGATGCACACCCCTCCACATGTCAGATGTTATTATGACCAGAATCTGAGGCTGCTTCTTTAGTCTCACAATGCAGTAAGAAGGTACATGCTAGGTACAGGTCCAAAGATGAGTAAGACCCTGCCCCTCCAAAACCTTACCTTCAACAACCCTGAGGCCAGCCAGCCACAGACAGCCTCTGTTCTCACTCCGGGCCAGCTAGACTCTGCACCCAGGACCCTCTTCCCCTGAGACTCCAAGGACACCAAGTGGAGGCTCAGTGGGCAGCAGCCCCTGGGACTGCCTCCTGGCTTTGAAGTTTCCCATGGGAGCTGCCCCTGCAATTTGGGCTTCTTCCCAGAGCCCTGTGCATTGCTGTCCCTGGTGGGCAGGCAGAGGCAGAGCCCTTCACAGGTGGGTGGCACTGTACCGACTCTCGGCTGTGGCTTTTTTTTCTAGTGTTACAAAATCAGGTGGGCATCAGGGCCTGGGCCCGTTCTGCTATCCACACTGCTGCCTTTAATGGAGTCTTGGGCTTTGGTGACGACCTTTCCCCATGCTGGTCTGGGACTTTGTGCTGGAACCTGCGGGGTCGATTGGGTCATGCTGATGCCCTTAGACACTCTTCCCCAACCAGCTTCTACTGTGGTCATTCTTCTAGTGGAGACACATAGAATTCTGGCAAGATGACATCAGCAAATACCTGTCACACAGTCACCCAGAGCAGGACACGGGTCACCTGTCACACAGTCACCCAGAGCAGGACACGGGTCACCTGTCACACAGTCACCGTGGGCAGGACCCGGGTCCAGGAATATATTCCAGAGCAGCTGAACCACCCTCAGGGGGCCACAGGACAGAAGGGCCATCCTCAGAGACAAGCACTGACAGACAGACAGATGTATGCAGCTCGTTTAACGTTTAACATGGGCTCTGATCTTATCCTGGGCTCTCCCTCCTCCCTCCTCACTTTCCACTGACTCCAGGCTCTTATCTCTGCAGCGTCTGCTCAGCCAACCAGTACCGGCTCCCTCTAATCAGGATTATACTAGTTGGACATGTATGTCTTTCCCGAGGACACCAGAAGTTCACAAAGAGCATTGTGGAGGTCTCACTGCCCCGCTGCCACAGCCCTTCCTGGTGATACCCAGGACCCCACCCCATCTCCAAACAGGGTCCTAAGGGAGTCCCTCCAGGAGAACAGCTAGAGGCCCCCCTCCACTGATGCCTAGATCCTGCCCCGTACCTCCTCAGAGATCTGGCACCCACATCCTTCTGTAATCACCACAGCTCACAACACACAATGGAAGGACTTCCTGACTCAGGCCTCTCTCTCCCATGTTTCCGGAACCTTCTCTCACTGTCTGTCCTCAATGCCTGCAGAGCCTATCCGAGCAGCAGCTGGGTATTTTGACAAGGAGCTATCTCTCTTCTTTACAAACACAAGCTTCTGGATCCTGCTGATGCTTCAGGAACATGGCAGCTATTCTTAGGCCCTTTGCTGACAGGAAACAGAAGGGAAAGGAGAGAGAGAGAGAGAGAGAGAGAGAGAGAGAGAGAGAGAGAGAGAGAGAGAGAGAGAGCACAGCGCTCGCCACAGCTGTCACTATGCCTTGTCACCCAAACCCAGGAATTCTGAGTGAACCTCATTCTTGTCCCCACACCTCAGCCTAATGTTGGGGAGATGTCTATCTGTCTGCACTGTAAACAAGAAGGAAGAATTGGGGTGTCTAAACCCCAGCCTGACAGAATGCTGAGATGCCCTAATCTGACCTGCAGTAACTTTACAAAGAATGGGTGACAGGCAGGGAGCCAGGTCTATGGACATGGATTGCTCTCCCCCACATGTGATCAGTTCATTTCTGGACTCCCCAGTGCTGAGAAAACCGGAAGACAAACCAGAAGACAGGGGTGCACATGTTCACACCCTGGGTGGGAGGGATCATCACGGCTCTACTATCCACGGTGGTGTGGGGTCCCTGTGTGCCTGGCATTGAACTTCAACAGAAACCAATAGAAGGACTGGTGAAAGAACCTGAGTAGGGAAAACAGCTCTTGGCCCTCGCTTGGCCTTGACCTTGGGTGAGTTACGTTGCCTCTCTGAGCAGTACTTTTCTCATCCTTCACAGAAGGGAGGTCTCAGTGCTCGAGAGGTCCCTGGGAGCTCTGAAAGGCTGGAATTCACATCTGCATTTCGCAACTCCCTTCCTTGGGTGGGTGGGGCAAAGCTTTTAAGAAGCTTTCACAGCCTGAAACATCTCACCCTCTGCCAGGTCTCTCTATGCGGTAGCTTGTGGGATTTGGGTCCGCTGCTCCATTGCTTTTCAAGCTGAAAGATTGCTTTAGGTCAGCTGTTAACAAAATGGGGTCAAAATCATCATTTCCTTCGCAAGCTTTCGAGCCACCAGAAGGAGGCGGCCCTGCCGTGATGAGGGGGAGGTCCACACTGGAAAGATAATGGCAATTGTGTAAGTAGCTTACAAGTGAATTAACCTCCCCAAATGTGGGCATTGCTTCAAAAGATACTGCTTTCTGGGCGCCGTTCTCCACTGTTAAGAACCAGCTCTTCCCAACCATGGGAAGGAGAAGCAACTTCTGTTTTTCACAATTTACCTCTAAAGAAAGAATATATACACAAAGGATCTGAGGGTCCTTGGCATCTAGATTGTGACTTCAACCAGGCTGAAGTCCTGATAAATCGGGTCCCAGACAGGTGAGCAGGGACCTTGGAGATGGAAGTGTTTGCACCTGTCATCTTATGGTGGCTCTGGGACTCAACTTCCCCAGGTGTGACGTGAGGAGCCTCGTGACCCTACGACCCTTTCTTTTGGTCCTTTGCTCTGCAAGGCTGGGACCCTCAGCATGGCCTTTCATCTGTGACCATGACATCTCCTGAGGGTCTCTCTGGGTGTCTTTGTCTATGAAGCCCTGGAGGAAATGGTCCCTTCCACATCTGCCCAAAGGAGCCACTCAACCTTGGTCATGGCTGAGAGGGTCAGTAGGGACCCAATGAGAGCTTAGCAAGGGACACTCACTCTCAGGAACTGATATCAGTGAGGAGGCAGCAATTAGGTAGAAGCAGCAGACAGGGAAGCCAGAGCCCCGGGACAGAGAGAAAAAGCCTGAAGGCCACCAGGCCTCTGTGCAGTGAGGAGTCAGAAGACAGAGGAAGGGGAAGTGGGGGTACAGCAGAGATAAGATGGGGAGTCAGGACAAGCTCCTTCCTCTTAGCCTCCCCTCTCTTCCCTTTCTCCCTCTCCTTTCTCTCTGCCTCCTCCTTAGTCATTCTTCCCCCTTCCCTTTCTTCTTTCCTTCTCTGCCTCCCTTCCCAGGCCTTCTTCCTTTCACCACATTCTCTTTTTCCTATGCCCACAAAGATTTCGAGATGTTTCGTCTGCACCTTCTGGCTCACATGCCTTCTTCTGAAGTCCACGCTGTAATGGACATGATCTCTGTTTTCACAAATGACAGTTTAATCACTGTTGTTCAGCACCCAGGCTCTGAGGGCCATCGAAAGCCCAGATTGGTGCTGTGGCTTCCACTGGCTGCACGGAGCGCACCTGCACCAAGACACCTGCACACACACTGTCAGGAACAGCCCATGCCTGTCCCTTAGGGCCTCTTTAGGAGTTGTGTCTATAGCTGATCTAAGTGTGGCCAAGTGGCCTATGCAAGGCTGACTTAGGGCCTCTCCTCAGAGCTCCCTGGATCCCCACACCTTGCCAGGCACCTGGCTTAGTCTGACTTTCTTACTTTACAATCTGAGAGCACTAGAAGGCTATCTTTTAATTCTTATTTCTTTGTTTATTATCTATTTAAGAGAGAGGGAGAAAGAGAGAGATGGAGAGAGAGAGAGAGAATGCAGGCATGCCAGGGTATCCTGGCACTACAAACTCCAGATGCATGTGCCACTTTGTGGATCTAGCATTATGTGGGTATGTATTATATGTAATGTAAAGATGATTTAGACTATCCAGGATGGGTGTAGTTTATATGTAAATACTATGCGACTTTATTTATTTTAAAGTATTTTTATTTATTTTCAAGCAAAGGGGGAAAGAAAGAGAGAAGGGGAGGGAGAGAGAAAGAAAAAGAGAGAGGGAATGGACATACCAGGGCCTCTTGCCACTGCAGGTGAACTCCAGGTGCACTTTGTGCATCAGGCTTACATAGGTACTGGGGAAGTTGAACCCAGGCTGTTAGGTTTTGCAAGCAAGTGCTTTTAACTGCTGAGCCATTTCTGCAGCCCCTTTTTATTTTGTTTTATTTTTTTAAAATATATATTTATTGTCCATAATGAGTTACATTATTTAGTGGGCAAACAATGCGTTGTTATCCCGAATTTAAAAAATATTTTTATTTAGCTATTTGCAAGGAGAGCGAGAGAGAGAGAGATGAGAGAGAGAGAGATAAGAGAGAGAGAGAGAGAGAGAGAGAGAGAGAGAGAGAGAGAGAGAACAAGCATGCCATTTTATAGAAAGACCACAGATTCTCCTATCCATAGGAGCGTCATGGACCCACTTTCCTTCAGGTACATAGGATGAGTGTTTCATTTGGGCTTTTCCATGCTATGTGGGCAAAGCTCGGTGCCAGCTCCTCCTCTGCCCACACCTCACTATGTGCCTGGAGGTGTCTCTTGATGATCCTCGCATATTGTTTACAGAGAATGCCTGGCTGGGTGGCACAGGCTTTGCTGCATCCCTGAGAGTCACTGAGAGCCCCGGGGACAGCTCATCTGGGAGACCATGATACCGGTTAGGCTCACCCATACTTACTTAGCATAGGCTTTCTCCAGCAGGCAGGGCCAGAACTCTTGGCTGCCTCGGCGAGGATGTACAAAGACACACTTCTTGCCTATGACGGGCAGGCGGTCATCCACCACCACTTCTACCCACTGGCCACACTGCCAGAACTGGAAGAGATAAGCATATGTCTTAGCAGAGTGAGTGCAGGGGGGAGTTTCTGAAACCTAAGCCAAAATGGCTTCACCATTGCCATGTGACCTCAGGATGCAACAGCAAATTGGATCCAGAATAAAATCCCAGCCCAAGTTGCTAGGAAGGGGACAGGCCGTTACCTCCAGTGGCAGAAGGAGAAAATTGAGGCACAGATGGAGAGCACGAGATGGTTAGCTCAGGGGAAAGCAGGCAGGGAGGAAGGAGATTGGAGCTGACTTTGACTTTGCCATTAACTATAGCCTTACTTCGACAAGTCCTTGGTGAGCTCCAAAGATACATGAGACTCCTCAGGTCCTTCTTGCACATAAGGATGGCAAGTGATCACAGGCAGAATAATGAGAAGAATGACCAATGCAGGGTTGTGAGGGGCAGAAACCCTATCTGCAGCCAAGGGCTTAAGGAAGAGGCGTGTCGTAATCATCTCACACTGCTGAGATGAACCTCCAAACCAGGCACAGTTATGGAGAAAAGGATTTATTGAAGCTACAGATCCAGGGGAAGTTCCATAATGGTGAGAGAGGCTGCTCCCCTTTCATGGTCCAAGCAGAGAGAGAAGCCATCATGAAAGGCAAGCACACTTAGAGCAAAACTGCAGACAGAGCTCAGATTGCTGTCTGCATACGCATGGCTGGAATTCCAGATCCACCCCAGAAACACCTCAGGGCTGGACTTTAGGATCCAAGGTGACACCTCCTCCAGCCAAGCAGCTGGA
This sequence comes from Zapus hudsonius, assembly GCA_004024765.1. Lineage (NCBI taxonomy): Eukaryota > Metazoa > Chordata > Mammalia > Rodentia > Dipodidae > Zapus > Zapus hudsonius. Next base: position 38,652 of record PVHP010013620.1, read on the forward strand.
GAAAAGCCTTTAATAAACGTTTGAATCTATTGGGGGACATCCTTCCAAGCTACTAGGAGGCACGCTGGAGGATAGCTAGGACATCTGGCTCTGAAGACAGCATGGGAAAGACTTGGAGGCAGAATGATGCAGATGCCTCCGGAGGGCTGAGGGGTGACAGCCTCTCCTCCTGTCCTGTCACATCAGCCTCGCCATTATAACAGAGAAATGAAACTGGCTGGTACTCTTCCTGCTAAGAGCACAAATGAGCCAGATGTTCCTCCCGTAAACAGGCTGTTTTCATCTTCAGCATTCGACTCTGAATGGCTCAGCTGGGGACATGGGCAAACAGGGGCACTCATCACACAGCCAGCCTGGGGAGCTTCTGTGCTGCCCTCCCCTGGGCTGGAGAAGCAGCAGGACTTCTGGCTTCAGGCCTTAAGTGGAGGAGCTTTGCTAATGCATCAAGAAGGTCCTTTCACAGCCGGATGTCCTGGGTGTGTGCTGTCAGATCCAGAGTGGAGATGGGGACAGAGGAGACGTCAGGCAGAGCAAGGATGTTTTCATGGTCATGAACAGCTGGCCTGGGCACAGCTGTGGACTGGTGTTCCTCTTGCAACAAGCAGTAAATCGTGTGTAGTTGGTTAGTTGGTGAAGTTGAGGTAATAAGGATATATTTTTTCTTTATTAAGCAGAGAGATACAGAGAGAGAGAGAGAGAGCACCAGGGCCACCACCTTGTGGGTCTGGCTTATGTGGGTACTGGGGAATTGAACTTGGGGCCTTAGGCACTGGAGGCACGAGCCTTAGCCACTAAGCCATCTCTCCAGCCCCAGAAAATAGGGATATTACTAGGAGCCATCAAAGAAAATTAATCCCAGCTCCCAAAGGGAGGACTGGAAAAGCTCCATGGATTTTCTACTGAGTTGGTTAGTAACATGTTGTGGACAGTGTCCAGTTGGCCAGAACTGTGCCTGAATTTTATTTTTATCTCACTTCTCAAACAGCAGATGCTGGGTGAGACACTTATTTCACCATTCCTCAGTTTCCTCATCTGTCAAATGACAGTAAGATAAAGAACGGCCAAGTAGGATGCGACTAGGATCAGATGAGACACCAGGAGAGAGAGAGTGGTTTCCACAGACTGTAGTACTCTGAATGGTGCTGGGCGCCCAGCAGGCTGTCACAAATAAGAGTGCCCTGGCCAAGAGTAAGAGCTGCTCTGGCTGTTCTGTCCTACAAATCGCATTCCCACCTATCCTCCCTCAAGAGTGAGGCTTTCTGAGTCTGAGGTGCCCAATTTCACAGTGATGAAAAGAGATATACAAGCGCTCCACACAGAAGGGTCTGCTTGGGGATGCAGTGAGAGAGCTGGGGCCCATCTAACCCTACCAACCAACCATAGACCGATACCTGAGATTCTGGCAAGAGAGGAGCCACCACAGTTATAACGTGGAGGATCCATATGGAATCCCGCAGAGAAGGACGGGAGGAACCCACAGCCACAGACATTCAATCTACACAGGATAAGCCAGTGAGACAGAAACCAACAATCTTCGACACAAAGACCCCTAAATTCACAACATTAAAGCAGCCTTAATACTCACCCACCACAACTCAGGGAACTGAGCGGAAGAGGGAGCGGAAAGATTGTGAGAGCCGTGGTGGGGGAGACTATCCAGAGGCATGGCACCCTTCAGTTTCAACACACTTGGGCCAGGAGGACCAAGCTGAGTACTAGGCTATCCAGGGTCCCCAAGTCCACAAGGACTGATCCAGACGACCCATGGAGGAGGATATCCAGCTGATTGGGGATGGGGAGGGGGGCATTGGGGAATTGGGGATAACAACTCATTGTTTGCCCACTGAATAATGTAACTCATTATGGACAATAAATATATATCTAAGAAAAAAAAGAAGGGTCTGCTTGGTCTCTGGCTGTCCTAACCACCTGAGTGGTTCCAGCGATGTGGGCAGCCCTGAGATGCACTGTGCCAGCCCACCTCTGGGTGTTTGAGGGAAC